>JAGDQP010003165.1:61969-94390 GCA_022664845.1 Lepisma saccharinum
AGATATTCCCAGATCCTCGTTATCATTCGACACACCATCATCAGAAGTATTAGGCTCTTTCTCGCTATCTACGTCCGAATCTACAATCCATTTATTTTCGCTGTGAAGATGGCTAGGTAGGTCAACTGTTTTCACAAGCTCTTCGAAATAAAAATAAAGGGCAATGTATTCCTTTCTGGCTTCGTCTACGTTCACGTATTTCATAAATTGAGCTAAACGAAGTGAGTGCATCTTCAGGCAAACTTTTCGGATTCTTGCGGACCTCGGAAAGACGTTTCCGTGAGAGCAAAGACAAATCTCTCAGAAGCATTAAAGTAGTAGCATTATATTCTAATACAAAGTGCTCCATCATTTTTGTAATGGCCATGTTAATGCTGGCGTAGAACGTTTCCACCTTGAATGAATCTTTGGGGTCCATAATTGGCTCGTCATCAGCTATTTCGTTGGGCATCTTATGTTTTCTCCAGCGAGAGTGACACAGAGGCTGCAATTCAATTTCAGTGCTCTTCATGCAATTCTCCGCGTCTGAGACGATACTACTAAAGTTATTTCGGAGATCTTTGATACTTGTCAGGTTTGTTTCAAGCATAGACATTGCAGATAACAAATCTAAGTCCGGAATTTGTAACATCTTTGAGAAAGGGTCAATGATTTTAAAAATCCTAACAAAAATTGTCGCAGTTAACACAAATTTCTCCGAAGTAAAATACGCAATAAACCCTCCTGCCTGGGGGCCAGCTTGTTGAACAGAAGATCCTACAATGTGTCGAATTTCCTCTATGGCTTCCAACAAGGCCTCAAATGTTATCAATACAGTTTCCAGAGCGTATGATTGGGACATCCATCTTGTGGTATTAACTCGCTTTAACCTTTTAATTCTTTCGTTGGGTAATGCTTCTTTTGTTTTTCCTCGAACAAATGAATGCGTCTTTTGCGGTTGCTTATGAATGCTCTAAATTACAAAAAAAAGTTCCATAGCATTGACAGAGGATCCGACGGAAGCAGTCATAATCAGTTTTAGTCTGTGCGCCCAACATCATACATATGTTGCCCTCGGATTTTGTTCCTTATTCAGCACTTGGATACTTTTGTACGGAAAACGCATATTAGATGCCCCATCATGCGATTCCCAACAATATACGAGACCCAATTTAGATAATTTTTTTAAACGTGCTTCATTGAATAATCTAGGCAAATCTTTACCAGTTGCCGTTGGTGATTCTTTTAAAGCCAAAAGTCGTTCATTAGTATCACCCGTTTCTTCATTAACGTATCTTACTATGAGAGACACTTGCTCCTTCCTTGAGTTGTCAAACGAGCTATCGACAGGCGCGCTGAACATCTTTACATATTTCTCAGGAAAATTTATTTCTAAGGTAAGTACAAATGGCATCTATCACCTGGTTTTGTCGTCGCCATGACAGAAAAGACAGGTGACTTTTCTTTTTCCTGATAACAGTTAAAACGGTTAGGTACGTTGCCATCGTGGGAGAATGCTTCGCTAGTAGCACAACAAGATATTTGAAATTCTCCCTTAGTCTACTTGTCAATCTCTGTCAATGCTTCGAAATGCTAAACAATGTCTGCCTTAAAACAATGTTATATCGATAATCTGTTTCACAATAAGCCTAATCCTAGCAACCTACATTGTTTTCATTTCCTTTATAGCTGGAAGAATTGGCAAGGAAGCATCACGATGTTTCCGTTCAAGATTTGCTTCGTTATGTGTGTTCGAAGTCTTGTGACTAATTGTACTAATAGTTCCTATATTCCATGAATCAAAACCAGTCGAAATCCAGGATTTATGTGGATGTTTTCCAAATAGCATACAATCTATACAGTAAATTTTGTTTTCACTAACTGAATATGATAGACACTCCCTTTTGGCATGATTTCCATCATCGAGTCTACTCCAATACCACGCGAAGTAAATCTTTGTCCTCTGGAATCCTTGGGGTACTCGTTTTCTATTAATTCTCTTTCTGTCGGTTGAGAAGCTCCTAGCCGCAAAATCTTGTCTACCAGTTCAGGCGTAAATTTCTTGATTTTTGCTCATCTTCACGCACCTCCCCTCTCGTGCCTGGACCACCATTACCATCAAGTTCTCCCCCTTTACATATCTTCCCTGTAATGCCTGCACTACTATCTCCACAATTAAATGACTTTCGATTAGGAATAAATTTCCGTTGACACCTTCACTAACAAAGCCTTCAATGTGGTTTGGAACATCTTCGGTGGTACGACGCAAGATATCACCGCTAGTAGCAGTTTCTTCTCCCCTATCGTCTTTATTTTCATCATCTATGCTTAACTGCGTATTGTCCCGGTCGTCTGCCACATATGTTACCTGTAATTAATGGTTTTACAGCATTAGGGGAAGACAAGAATATGAAACTGCTTGACCATTGGCACCACCGTCCTCAGTCTTCGTATTAGAACGAACCTCACTACTACAGAATTCTCTGGCTAAATTCACAGCTCTTTGCTCAGCAGCACTGCTGGTGACTGTGTCGGTACATAGTTGAAAATCTTTTGGCGTAGACGTTTCCTCCAAAGTACGCGCACAATCACCTTCGCCGTAATCATCTTTTAACTTGGAGGTCTCCGTAGCATCGCACGCGTCATTACCTTCGCCACCATTACCACCACAGGATTCAGTAAAAGTAACCATACCTGCAATGCAAGATGAAACCTTGTTAAGTCACGTGAGTGATGCTATAATGCTGTAAGAGTGTCCGTCCCATAAAATTGTACTAAAATATTGAAGAGTTGATAATTTAAAACTATACAAGTATTAAAGAGTGAAAATACAATATGTTCTAATTGCTAAATTTGAAAAATTACAGGAGAAGCAGAAAACTGAATAGATTTACCTTCAAACAACGTACGAGTGTTCCCTGCTGGTGGTTGTGTTCACCTCTCCACATTGTTTTGGCATTTGAAACAAGAATGGGGACATGCTTGTGAGCCCATCGAACATGCATGTTGTTTTTTTAACAACGACACTCGGAATGCTTGTCATTTCCATTCTTCAATTTCTCTATCTTTCTGTATTTCGTCTTCTTTGCGCCTATCCTAGTAAATGATTCGCGTTAACCTTTCTATAAGATTAAGTGAGGCCTTCAGGTGAGAAAGTTAAGTGCATGTAAGATGCTGCGCGTTTCATGATCAAGGATAGTAAAGAAGGAAAGATATACAACGAGCACAAAAGGAAACAAAACTATGAATACAATTATCTTCAATTACGTAACGTTGAATGGAATGGGAAAATCAAAGCTAGCACTGAAATTTGGATGAATAATGAGCACGGTGAAAAGAAAACAGAGAAATATGTATCAGTGGATGCAAACTTCAAGAGACCACAATTACATCCAGGACTTTGGTGGGTCGCACCCAAATTAGCCAGTTTCAGAAACACACTGAATATGACGTAGTGAACTAAATAAATAGTCCAGGACGAAACTGAAAAAAGGAAATAATTTCGTACCAGATACCATGAACGAAATGGGAATTCAGGGTGATTCGGATAGAGCTTCGTTCCCTCACGGAGCGTATTCCTTACGACATTTAAAAAAAAATGCAAGTACACATGTGTCCGGAAATACGTCGTTTTCAAGTTATTGCACCCTAAAGGAAAGGAACTAGATCTTGACAATTTTTTAAATCCAAATATATCTGAAACGATGCGATCTATGCAAAAGGTTGGCATGTCCAAATGTTCATATTCTTATGCCCTCTAACTTACGTGTAAGAGATTTGAAGTTATCGGCCATATGTACGAGGTAGGTTCAAAATGTCGATTGTAAGAAAATGTACGAGAACCTCAATAAACTGACAAGAGGTCATGATCATGTAAATAATGGTAATCAAGAAAATGTTATTGCATTTATTTAATTGTCCTATAATAATATTTCCAAACATAATACATAATATCTACTTTTCTATCCTAAACATTAATTAAAGAAATACCATTATTATATGCTCGTGGCTGACTGATTTTCCGTCCGACAGATGGTGTTTCACTAGTTGGTACCTCTAAGCTTGTGCGTAAAGTATCTCAGAGGAAGTTTGAGAGTTTAATATTTAATTAAAATATTTATGATAACATATAGCTACTTGTCGCATGCTTTCTATGTAATATTTATGGGTATAATTGTAATTGTTAATAATAAACATTAACCATCATGCCGTCATGAAAAAATGGCAAATCTGTTTACTATTTTTAATTAATAAAGTTAGAGAGTGGATTTTCGTGTTACTACAACTACTTTTGTACTACAATATTAGTGTAACAGGAAACATATCGAGATCATTTTCTAAGCGTTCTTTACGTAAGGGCCAAACATTCAGTACCACATTTTCTTCATTACCATTATTCACATGATCATGACCTTTTGTTAGTTTATTGAGGCTGTCGCACATTTTCTTAAAATCGACATTTTGAACCTACCTCGTACATATGGCCGATAACCTCAAATCCCTTGCACGTAAGTTAGTGGCATAAGAATATGAAGATTTGGAAATGCCAACCTTTTTGATGGGTCTCACCGTTTAAGAGATATTTGGATTACAAAAAAATTGTCAAGACCTGGTTTCTTTCTCTTTAGGGTGCAATAACTTGAAAATGACGCATTTCTGCACACATGTTTATTCGCATTTTTTCTTTAAATGTCATAAGGAATACGCTCCGTAAAGGAAGGACGCTCTATTCGAATCACCCATTCGTCCCCTTGACACATACGTCGAACATTCATTCTTTGTTCTGTGGAATTTGTAGATACGAAACACTACTTTTAATTTGTTTGTGTTAACTCCCTTACCCTTCCGAGTTTTAAGCAAAACTTGACCTCTCAAGTGACGAATAATGGATACATATTTTATGTTTCTAATTCCTCGAAGTGTTGGGAACAGATTAAATTAATGTGGAAGAACTCGTCTCTTTTTAATATTTACCCCTTTGCCACACTAACTCTTGAGTGATTGAAAAAAAAAAATTGTACCTAACTCCAATAATGCATTTGTGGAAGTTTGAAAAGTGTTAAGCTGTTCGGAAGTTATCGGAACACACACACACACACCTCGTTTTGTCAATAAGTTAACTAATTTTGTAAACTGACCTAGAGGGCCGTATGAAAAGGTTTCGCAGATTCAAAAATGGCAACACTAGAAAACAAGATAAGAAAAGCAAAACTTGGGAAGGAAGAACACGGAGTAAAAATAAACATATTTTCCACTGAATTTAGTTCTCTTTGTTTTCTTTTCTTCTTAATAATATAATTTACTCTCTCACGTCTGGAGCTATTCTCTCTAATTTGTTGCCCTCTCCTACAATATATTTAACTGTTAGCGGCCGATGAGTTTTTCTCTGTTTCTTTCCCTTCAAGGATCTGGGTTAGTTGTGATAAAATATCCTGATCACTATGCATTATATCTTGAAAGGTTTATATTGGTATGTATCACAGCAATTTATAACAAAGAAAAACCGCTGCGGTTCCGTAGTTGGCGAACACTCAAATATCGACTTTCTATTCCTTTATTTATTTAAAACTCTTCTCGATTATTATTAGCTTTTTTTCGGTTATAGACACGTTTATAAACACCTAGAGAGAACCAGAAATCCAAAAGATCTTAAGAAAATGCATGTTATTATGTCATCAACTACGGACTCTAGTTGATCAAGAGGCAGAAACCAAGCGCCATGCGGAGGAATACTGAATACTTCGTTTTATGAATAACTCATATTTTATCATAAAGATCACGGACCGTATTTCGAGACAGCGGCTGCGAGCAAAGAGGGGTTAGTAAAATTCATTTCCTTTTGACGAAGACACTTTTTCCCACCGTCCTTACTAAAACCAAGTTGAAAATAAAATAAATTTTTCGGTTTTATTAAGAAGAATCCTTGTTTTTTTTTCTGAAAAATCTAAGAAATAAAACAAGTTCAAATTATCAATCAAACTACAAGTTAAGTTCGCAAACTACTCGCTGTTCTCAGCCTATGGTTACTAATTTCCGACTGCCACGTCTGGTTTTGACAATACAACAATCAAAAATACTGTCGCTAACTGACAAAGAATACTTCACGTCCGCTGTCCGCGAACAGTTTGGCGCTTGTTTACATGCAACTTTATGTTGGCAATTGAAAGTAGAAATATACTCAATAAACATTTCCTTACATTTGAAGTTGTTTTAAACGATAAAAGCACTGTTTTCTCGTCTATTCAAAATGTTAGCACTTGTTCCCTACGCCGAAGAAAATTTCCCTCCATCTCGCAGCATACATCTATTTAAACCTAAAACTACGTTTCAAAATTAGCAGGTTTTAATAAAATGACCTGAGTGGTCTGACTTGCTCCTTTTCGGCATGAAGAATGTATTAAAACCGGTCGTATGTTTCGCCCAATTGGCATAATTGTCTTATTTCTACCGTTGCCGGCCGCAAATGCATAGATTTGATAAGTTTGTGTCCATGTTCTTTTAACACATAACACGTATTAACTTCCCCCATATACTTGCAAAACACAGGCCTAAATCACAAATTCCACTTCACCGCAAAAACATTATGAACTTGCAAATTTCACTGATCAGGAAATGAATTTCCAAATTAAACCCACTTTTCACAATAATCACCGTGAAATACTAAACTTTATAGTAGCTTTAGAGTGTAATACATATTTGAACCAACAAACAAACAGCTAGTTGCAAAAAATCAATTCGTATAAATACAATAATTTCAAACTCTTCAAAATTAAACCCAACTACAAAGTTCACTTACTCAAAAATTACAACGGTTTTGCTGCCATCTATCGTGAATCAAGATCAACTCTTGGCTATTGTCAAATAGCACAGTTATATTTGTGTTTGAGTATCCCATTACAAATCTAACGAGCAAACAAAACGATTTCACTGAAGAAAACATACTTGTTTAAATGAGTATACAAATACTACCTTGTTCTATCTTACTGCTATGTAGGCTACTCGATTAGAATATTGAAACATGGCAATTAAAACAGATCTTACAATATATTATGTCCAGTGTGTGGATTAACGGGAGGATGAGGAAGAAATCCTTCCTGTGACTCTGTATGTGAGCCTTCAATAAGAAACACAATTTTTTCCTAGATGTTTCACACTCAAAATTTTACGATAAGATTTTCTGTAGATACAATATGACATCTTTCCAGTCACTGGTTGGTGTAAGAGATGATTAAAATAAATTATTTCAAGCCTTGAGTAAAGTGCGGATATAAAACGTTCATTGTAAATTGCGTGAGGAAAAACACATGTACAAAAGTGGTCATATGCTTAAGTTATTTAGTCCGACGAAATCCTTTTTAACTTAATGGGAAATTTCACGTTATATGCTTAAATTAATGGAAATCTTCAAATTGGTAGTGCTCGCCTTGTTTTGCGATTTGTAAACGCATAAATTGGGCTCAAAAAAGTAACTTTAATATTAATGTTATTTTCTTACAGATTTTTCACGTCTCCTTTACTTCAGACAAGTTCTAGGTACAACATGAGAAATTAGCTCATTAAAAATAAATCCCTGTTTCCAAATGTTTAAAAATCTCTTAGTGTTTACATTTTCTTAATATTACACACAGGCAGTGCTTTCTTTTCAGCTTATTCCTTTGAGAACCATGTTCTACCTTTTCTTCGCTTGTTCTTTGATTCGTTGCACTTTGACTACTCTGAGTAGCATGCATAGTAGCTTTGTTGCTTGATTCTGCATTGAGTGCGATGTGAAAGAAAATTGTTGCCCAGATAACATTTTCCTCCTGAATATACTTTGCACCTTCATTTTTGAAATCACTGTGTAACATTGCATTAAATGCTGCAAAATTACAGAACCAGTTACTCTCAATTATGAAGTCTCCAATGTTTCATAAGTACTGGCATCCTACAATCTTCGACCAACGCATTTCGAATCCTCCAATATCAATTCTGTATGTACTTCAGGAGTGTCCTGAGAGTACATATATTTTTTCTTTGCTCTCTCTTCTCTTCTTTCTTCTTTTCTCTTCTCATCCTGCAACAGAACCACACATCCCAAATCAGGTGCAATTGCATGACCTGCCTATATGGCGTGGCCGCCTCTGAGTGGTACAGTGCGTAACCAGCACTGTGTTGATAAAATAGTTTTTCCATTCACTTATGAGAAGCCAGTACAACGGTGGCAAGAACAGGCCTAGGGGTACAGCGAGAACCAATGACGTCTGTCAGATAACAGGAATACCAGAGAATGATGATTGAGAAAATACTGCCATATATCAATTATGCCCAGTGTTCGATTTTTTATAAATTACGCAGGGGAGATCATGAACCTAGAGGTCGCTAGTAAGTTTCAACATACTATCTGTTTTGGTAGAAATACAAACATTATGATGATATTCGCAACCGGGGATGAACCACTCACGCATCCCATGCGGCAAATCGAACACTGTTTATGCCTACGTATGGAGGTGACATACATTGAAGTGTTATTTTCAGAAATTTTACAATCGCTATAATCCATGTAATGCTCTGTCCACATGCTTTCCTTTTCAGTTGGTTTTCTCAAATTATACTTAATGACAGAGTAACAATTTTCAAAAAATAATTTTGTGAAAGTTACGAAAGCCATGGTGGTGACAGCTGTTTAAAGAACGCATGAATAATTTTTAATGTTTTTAATCAATAAAAATATATTTACAAACAAATATCAATGCTGCTTCTGATATCCTGTCAAAATTGCTGAACAACGACTTCTTAATGCAAATATCTTAACTATGTTGGTATCTGGTGGATTTTTTAAAAAGCTTTTAATGTATTTCATAGAGGTAACAAATTTACCTATAGACAATTTAATTTTATACAGCGAAATGCAATAAGACTTTTCTTTATCTACTATCATTAAACAAACTTTTACAAACTAACACCCAACTAAAATAATAAAAAATAACGCATTACCTGCAGAAATGATAACCATCACAATAACAAAAAATGCTGCTGTGAACCATGGAGGTGACATTTATAGGTCTCTAACGTATTTTAAGACTAAATAAATGCTTTAAATAAATTGATTGTATAGGTGTAGAATAAATACATTGCCATCTATATGAGTTACTTCGATGATAAAAAAAAAAGTTAATTCCAGAAATCCCTAGTTTAATTCATGCCATTTTCATTGAATTTCATTAGTTACGCAAATTATCCAAAAATTTCAGAATGATCCTTCTGCTTCTACTTAATTAACGAAGAAGCGAGGTGGTCCTCACTTGTGAAGGGAACTGTTTCAATTACGGCCTAGATCACAACGGGTACATTCCTCATCCCCTCCCCACAAAGGAAGACGGAAACAGAAGGAAAAGTAAATTATTGTAACTACAGAAATAAGAAAAGTATTCTGATAGCTGAAGAAATTTTTAGAAAAAGGTAAAAGCAGAAATTTAAGAATTGAAATTATACTATTTATTGAGGTGTTGACATGAGAAGTGTCGTAAATGCCAAGTATGAAACTGTATTATTATTAATCAAACTTCTTCAAACATTTTTCAAGGGAAACATAAAACCTGTATGCATGCAGATGTTTGATAAATAATACAATTGCTACCTATCAACTTCTCTAAAACTTTCTCGTACCCTCCACGAATTTTTAACACTTTCTGTACAACTGGTAATGGCTTCTTTTACATTCCAAAATCTCAAATGAGTAAATTTTCCCATTTAAGATCTTCTCCATGTCAACACCTCAATTGTTAGAAGACACAAAAAAAACTGTTTCTGCTCAGATGATTAGAATTCTTGCTGTTTCACCATGATAATAAATTATAATTTCCTTTCATGAATATATCAAAGAAAGAGTGTTCTCTATTCATGTTAATGAAAAGTTAAGCTTATTTTTCTAACATGCAGTATGTACCGGCGAAGATAATTAGTGCTTACACGTACCTTAAAATATTGTTGGGAGCTGTCTTGATATATTTAAGTCCATCAATAGTAGAAAGTAGCAAATATTCGTGAATCGAATCACGAATTGCTGACAATGGTTTCCATAATTGTGGCATTTTATTTTCTTTTGTTCTAAAAAAGATATTAATTGCTTTAGCGATTGAAACACATAATATACTTATTACTAATTACAAAAATATCCTATATAAGTTAACAAGTTCTGTAGAATCGAGAGTAAGACTTATACTAACAGAGTATAATTTTGGTCTGTTGCAGATACTGAGGAGCATGGCACAGTGATAAAGATGGCGGAGATGTTAGGAAACCTAGTCAAATTTTCTGGTGCGTAGTGTCATGCGATTTTTGCATGTCAAGGTGAAGAAACCGGTAGTCACTTATCGTGAGCTAGTTGATATGTGTGGAAACTGTACAATTTTTCGGAAATAAGTGTGGGAGTGTTGTAATACGTCCGCAAATGACCGGCCATTAACATCATGGACAAGAACGTGTGTCGAATAGTAGTAGTGAAGATACAGGACAGACAAGTGAGAATAGAGGTAGCTGAGGAACTCAATACTGAGCATGAGCATCTTGAATAGAGAAAGATTTGTGTGCGATGGACACCGGAAAAAAACAAGGCTGATAAACAATAGGTACCAATGTTACTAGCAAGAAGCAAGAAGGATGGTACCTTTTCCGTCGCAACATTACGAGTGATGAAAATCTTGCGAACACCTGAATCCAAACGGGTTACCATGACATGGAAACCTACGTCCTTTTCACCACCAAAGAACTTTGGGGCAGCATCCTCTGTCAATATAAATATAAGAGCTGCCCTTTGCGTAAAGCTTAAGTTGAATTACTTCCCCACCGCGCCATTGTGACAGCTGAACGGTATTGACAAAGTGCGATTAGCCCTCCGCCGGAAGAGATAGGGTACACGGCATGAGAGTTTTATTGTTACACGATCATATAAGGCGCGCATAGTCTATACCAAATTATGAAGTTTTGGAGCATGTTCCTCCGTATATTCCGGAACTGAAACCAGTGACCAAAATCTCTTTCGATCCATGAAATAATATCTGTGTGGCTAACAATTTCAGGTTGTCGAGAACGTACAAGCCATCATCGCCTAGATGGAAAGCCTTGACACCAAATTCGTTTCCGATAGAGTGAATGCATTCGTGAGTCGGTGGAACAAGCTCTTGGCCAAATTTTGGTGGTTTTCTGCTAACTTAATCCTCGTATCCATGTATATCTGGCTGTAGTTCCTAATTTCTACAATCAAATTTTATTCAATATTTATGAAAATTGTAAACGATATTAAGGTAAAAGATGACTAATTACAAGCGCTAAAAATGCAAATATAGTGATACTTTTGTTACTATTCTATATTGCCAGAATGAGTGTTTTGATATAAAGTTAGCGCGGGTAATTCTGCTACAGATTAGGTTGTGTACGGTAGGTTACAATTAGAAACATTTCAAATAATCAAACCATTCTAGTCTCTACACAAAGAAATTGCAGCAATAATACGCAACTCCACACTTATCATATGTAGACAGCGGAGGTAAACAGATATACGTCCATAACATAATCATTCAACAATTTAAATATAATATTCTCCTTAATTCTCTCAGGACAATACACTAATGCACGGTTTCACCAACCTTCCTTAAATGTTAAGGAATCCTTAAGTCAATTTAACGCCTCCTTAGCATCCTACAGTGTTTCACCAACGTCCCTCAAAATTAACGATTCCTCAAACTCTTCCTTAATTTAAGGATGCGATTTACCTCCCTTAAGTGTTTAACGC
The DNA here is from genome assembly GCA_022664845.1 of Lepisma saccharinum. Lineage (NCBI taxonomy): Eukaryota > Metazoa > Arthropoda > Insecta > Zygentoma > Lepismatidae > Lepisma > Lepisma saccharinum. Next base: position 73,719 of record JAGDQP010003165.1, read on the forward strand.
GCCCTTAAAGTGAGAAAGAATATGGTGGACTACTATGAATATTTTGACACAGATATCTTTTATATTGAGCATTTAATAAGCGTCAGACTGGAAAGAATAATTCTGAACAGACCAAACTCTTTACAAACGTTTCATGAATCAGAATTCCAACAACAATACTGACTCAGGAAAAGTGTTGTATACAAAGTGTTAAAATGAATTTAGCATTATTTGAATTGGTATTTTATACATTTCCTTCAGGCATCTAAAGTTCTGGCTGGATAGGGGAGGGAAAAGGATTCGGTAAGGTGTCGGCCAGGACCTAAGTTGACGATACAATTCCGGAAATTGCCTGGTGTGACTGCGGAGGAAATTACCTGAAAAATCCCCAGTCATGATGGCCGCCCGCTGGGATTGAACCCACGACTTCCCAAATGTTAAGCCAATGCTCTACGATCATTTAGTAGAATTATTTGAATTCGCAATAGATCGAAACCATCTACTGAGACAAACTGCACTGCTTTTAATTACTCTGCACTTTAATGTCTCTAGAACAGTCATGGAAAAATGTACAGCGAGTAAGTAGCATTTTTCTATGGGCCAGACGGTCAGCTTTACCTAAACCGTAAGATATATAACGGACTGCAAGTGACAGGCTTAGACAATATGGACATATGTAGTCCATAAATATAGATTAAATAAAAACTCAATGCTATATTCCTCTAATACGTTTTTAGTGACTGTACATTTTGGAATTCAGATAGTTATGGGTGATATGAATAGCGCGCCCAAGGTTACAGTGTTTATGTGCACTGTAGGGTGTTATTTGGCACTAAAAGAGGTAGGGGAAATTTATAGAATAATATTTGTTCGATGTTATTTTATGCGTATCAGTATCTCTTAAACAAAGGAGCTACAGGCGGTGTATGAGGAGCTGAACTCCCCCCCCCCCAAATCTACCTAAGCCCCCAGTTTTATCAGTAATCTTTAGTTTATGATGAACTCTCGACTTTTTCAAATGAAATGTTGTAGCTTCCTTCCCTAATGCATATTTTATACTAGGGCCGTGGTTGCTCATAACTCAATGATTAATACATGAATAAAAGTAGGTCACTTACACAGTGATGACAAGCCATGAAAACTAATCCTTGAATATTTTGTGTATTTTGGATTAGGCTGGAACTGGACGATCGACTTTAACTGTTTGCTCTCGTGTCTAGCTTCAGAATTTGATCGAGCACTCTAGTATCGTTAAGTATGAGGGTTCTGGACAGCACTGATATGCAGTTATGCAGTCTTGAATAAAGTTTCTGTAAAATAAAACTTCTTAGTCGAACATTGTTATATGCAATATGCGCCTACAAAGGATTTGTTTTGTACATGGTCTGTGAAAAAGATTTTCCCCACCCTGAAAGAAAGACGGTAAGTGAGGTATCAGGGAAAACATTGAAAGGTGCCAGGGAATTTCCTCCTCTCCTGTAAATAACGCTCTGTGGACCTGTGTATTGTCAAATGCCAGACGATATGTAATATTCGCTCCTAATTGCTCTATTCCCTGCTGTTCTTGGTACTATTAATTTCATACATAAACCGATGCAGATTCTGGAGTCATGTGGATGAAAGGTCAGAAACATAAAGAAATATCACAGACAATATGCGACTCACAGCTTTTAATTCGTGATACTGTTGTGCACTGCCCAGGTCGCGTCCACGATAGCAGTTTTGTAAAACCAAACTTAAATTGCTAATTCCCTATCTATTTGTGTTGCCCATATTTTATATTTGGGAAGGAGCTCCACAATCACAGATCTTTTTTTCAGTTAAGCAAATAGCAGATCTTTTCTGCTGGAGTTCTTGCATTTCAATAAAGCAAGCGTAACGTACGTAACTCAACAGAAAAGTCTTACGAAAGACCAATAAGAACCAATACAAAAGCGAATTGCGAATTAACATCTCGTGGAGTTTTCACACAAGTTATTAAACTGCATAATTTCAAGCTACTTGGAAGAATAATGAGAAAATGGTTTTGATTTCTTTCATATTAGATTTTTTGTTTTTCTTCATTCCTCATACATAAAAGGGGAAATCGCCAATGCCAAGAGATACATTAGTAGACAACAAAATGACCGTGGTGAATGTAATACATCCAAAATAAACTGTAAAAGATAGGATAAAATGAATTTTTATGGACGGTAACAGCACTAACAAAAATAAGCTGTGTTTATTGATACCTTGCAATGATTCCGCCAACCCCATCGTGGGGGGTTTACCCCACAAAGTCTCGACAACACCCCCTCACCAACTTTATTTTTTTGCTGTGAAAAATCGATAGAAACCGTACAAAACTTCACTTATACCCTCCCAATTTTGACTTTACACCCCCCAAACTGAAAATCCTGGCAGAAACCCTGTCTTGCATCGAATAAATTCAAGCAAGTGTTAATTCTTACTTCTTAGGTGCTCTCTTCTCCTCGCTTCCCATATTCTCAGAGGCTTACTATGAATAAGTTTAATATCTATTTTGCTCTAAAGGATAAATGTAGCAACTCATTAGCTTAAGAAAACTAGTCCAATACGTTATTTTGCGTCAGCTTGTTATTTAGCTTAAAAATTGTAAACAATTGTGTAATATATACAGCTGTACAGTCATTTTAACAAGATAAAATTTTAATTTTTATCGCAAGTTATCATTACTTTGAAGTCAAACATTTGCAGGTAGAGACTTTTGCACTGAATTTAAGTTCTAAACTGTGCTGTCATCTAGCGAACATCGTAGTAATAAACAGAATCTGACATGCTGTAAAAGTTTCAATTTTGAGATAATTTATGCAAATGAACTAATTGTAGACATAACATTCAGTAAATTGGTCCTGCAACCACTCTTCTTTACTGCTAAATCAACATTCATAACCAAGATGCAATATATTTCGATAAACAAATAAATTAAATCACGATGTGAATGAGATTAGTACAAAAACGCTAACGGCTCGTTTGTTAAGGGACCCTTAAATCATTGCTTTAAATGTTGGTGCAATGACAATAACTTAAGGGATACTTATATTCTTATGTAGGCGTTAACTAACGCGCCCTTACCCCGAATTTAAGGAAGGTTGGTGAAACCGGGCATAAATTACACAAACGGATTTTAAATTTACGTCTTCATTCAACAAGAACAAATGAGATTATTCTACCACTACTAGTTTATCATATGTCCAACACAAAAACATTGACCTTAATCTCTGAATCTCATTGATTCATTCCTATCACTTTTGCATTGACAGAACAAGAATTTTAATCTTCATACATCTAAGGGGGAACTTGGATCCGAAGCCAGAAGCCCTTTTTCCTGGACTTCCACGGTTTGATACGAATTTGAATTTATGGCTGCAGGGAAGAAAACTGGCCCACACTGGTTTTTAATGATTTTCGTAAATTAGACCACGAGGAACATGCATTTGAAGGAATTTTGACGATCCGAGTTTCGGATATCGAGATATTCGAACTTGAAGTCACCTGGGAAGCAAACTGGCCCACATCGGTTTTTAATGATTATCGTAAATTAGACCACGAGGAATATGAATTTGAAGGAATTTTTACGATCCGAGTTTTGGAACTCGAGATATTCGAACTTGAAGTCACCTGGGAAGCAAATTGGCCCACACCGGTTTTTAATTATCATCGTAAATTAGACCACGTGGAACATGAATTTGAAGGAATTTTGACAATCCGAGCTTCGAAACTCGATATATTCGAACTGAAAATCACCAGGGAAGCAAACTGGCGCACATCGGTTTTTGATGGTTATCGTAAATTTGACCACGAGGAACATTAATTTGAATGTACTTAACGATTAAACTTTTGGAGCTGAAGATATCTGAACTTGAAATTTAATATGGACGTAGTGGTGAAGATTTTCAGCATAATTTTGTAACGAAACCTTTCCTGGATACCAATTCATGAATAGTTGGTTCACTTTTATATATATAGTAATGACAATTTTCCGATTCATTTGTTCCTACATAGTAATGAATATTACGAATAACACTAATTTATCGACTTTTTTTATTCTTACTTTTAGGCATATAGATAATTTCTAAATTTATAGTATTCATTTGTATTTTATTGACTGAATAATACGTTGACACTACATAGGTATTATGTACGGATCAACAAATATCGAAATATTTACAACTCAAGAAAATGAGGACTCATTTCTTCTTGTATCTTGATTAATGTTTCAATATGACCATCAAGAAGCCAAATTCTTATTGGATCATGCTGTTTGTTAATATAAAGTGTATATCTGTGCCCGTATCTCAAGAATTCTTCTACTTTCTCGTGAATGGTTTGACGGTGATCAATCGCTGGTAATCCTGTTCGTCTACTTGGGCTACAACAGTGAATCGGACTGCAGAATACTCAATAATAATAATAATAAGTGGGTTCCGTAGTCTGGTGGTTAAAGCGTTAGAGATGTCCGCGTGGTTCTCTTTCCGGTAGCTACTCAGGGTGTGAAGCAAACTGGGGAGTCGCGTAAATAAATATGCAACGAGCACTTGGTTTGAAAAACTCCTGATACACCTATTGGCGCACAGTGAGGACTAATTCACACATATAGTGCCGTTTAGTGATGAGCAAAAGCAAAACCAAGACCGTAGCGATCTTGTTCTTGTTCTTGGTCTTGGTCTTGCACACCCAGTCTTGGTCTTGCACACCCAGTCTTGGTCTTGGTCTTGCATTGATATCCCTGGTCTTGGTCTTGGTCTTGGCCTTGCTCGCCCAGTCTTGGTCTTGCAAGTCTTGCTTTTAAAAAATTAAACGTTTCATACGTAAATTTTACACTGGATATAGGGAATAGAAAAGCTATGCGTATCATTGCCTGCTTTAATGCGTCAGTAGTAACGGAAATATGTTTTAATATATTGTTGATCTTCATGTAAGTGTGCAGAATACAACTACCAAAGTTTAATTTCGCTTTAATTTGAACAACTTCACTAACATTTTATTATTTTACTTTTAGTTTATTTGCTGTTTTAGGCACACCACTACGTTTCATAAGCTTTCACAGCATGCAATCATGGGTTATCGAAAATGATGTCCAAAATAATTTAGACATTGAACTTCTTACCTTGTAACAATCCATAGAACTGTGCTCTCTGTCATCTTCTAATCACTGTTCCAATTATTTACCATTCTCCGTGCTCCAGGTAAGTTCAAAAGGAAGACCAAACATACACTTATATTGTGTTTAACTAAAACTTACAAGGGAACTATTTTTACTGTTCAGCGAGTTTTGACTTCGGACCTTATTTGAAGCATATAGATAGCGAAATTAACACGCATAGACTCGCACTCTGTCATATTTTTGTGTCCCGAATAAGTCGAGTCATGTAATTTGAGCGACTTTTAAGCAGTAAAATCAACCTGGAAGGTGAAACTTTATATTAACTAAATGAGTTATCAGATGTATTTCCGTAGGTACTTTTACGTCTAGAACACAAATTTCACCATGAAAATGTTCGCAAATTGAATGTTTTTTATACAAACTCCAGTTTGTGACCGAAAATGAACAAAATTCCATAGAAAGTAATGCATTAAAGGAACAACAATACAACTTTGGGAAAGAGGAAGAGTGGGTAGGGGATTATAAATACATAAAACATAATGGTTTCTAATACCTTTTGGGGGCCTAGGGCGCTTGCAATCGCTAAACCACTGATCGACTACACGGTTATTTAATGCGGACATTTAAAATAATACAATTTGAATTTTTACTTTCGTACGTACATGTTTTCATCCCCTCTCCTCTTTGGTGTGTAATTCCGGAACAAAATTGCAACACTCTCGCTTCTCCTGAGCTCTCTTCGATTACGTACATTTTGAATGCCCCTTACCATACAAACATTATCAGAACTATATTACAAACTAAAATTATAATTAATAATTAGAACAGTAAACATTTTTCAAAATACTTACCAAAATAAATTCTCGTCTGTCATGTCACATCTTATATTTGTTTCAAATATCTTATTGAACATACACGCTTACTATTAATTTTTTGAAAGTTAAATATTTTTAATAACTGTGGTAAGCGGGAGAAAAGGCAACTGATCTGATAATTTTTGTAAATATTCGAAATTTAAAATGAAACAGTTAAACAATAATACTAATTATATTGAATTAACAAGTTCTAAAAATGAAAATAAGCATAATGAATTGTTTTTCAATCTAAATAGGGCTCACTTTCTTTGATTTTGCATTAAAAAGTGATTCAATGAATTTGTTCTCCATCATTTCAAGTTTTCGTCCTTTATTTAAAGATAAATGTAAACAAATATTAAGTCCGTTATTATTTTAAAGTTCAACAAACGTATTCTAATTTTACTTATAATCACACGTTGGGAAGCCCGAAGGCCATGATCCCACCAGCCACCCCTGCATTAATCCAGATTTGGAAATGTTAATAACAATTCACCAATTTGCAGTCTTAACCTAGTTGCAAGAAAAGAAAAGACCAGCCTGAGGGCTGCTAGGTTACTTTTTGACTCTGTATCTAAAAAGTCAGAGTCATTATACCAACGTGTGTCCCGTATCTATAGAGATAAATCGCATTAAATAAAATTAAAATAAACAATATAGTATTGACATATTAGGATGGTAGCATAATAATAATTTTCATATTCACCACAAAATGACTGATCCATGTAATAGTGGATCTGTCATTAGTAATAATAATAATAAATAATGTAAATGTTATTTATGATGAGGAGGATGAGTAAATAAGATCCTGCTGAAGGGTGATAATGAATGATGATTGTAGATATATGTTTGAACAAACAGTTTTACGAATATGAATAGATAATAAAGTCCAAATGATTATGATCTAGCAGCTAGAATAAAATTTATACATACATATTCTTACGATGTATATATAGTAATTATTTAAAAGACATTGTTAAAATTGATTAAATTAATATAATCTTCAGGAAATACTTTATTATTTACTCCGATGCCTCAATACCTAATCTAATATATTTAACTTTATATTCGTGCGTAAAATCTATGTTTATCCCTTGGTATATTAATCCATATTGCAATTTATTATAGGATGATCTATTACTATTCATGATTTACACTAGTATGTTGGCGAATATGGTTAAATATGAATTATATGATCCATGATATTCAATGAATAATGAGACTAAATAAATAAATTACATAGAGTGGTTCCCATTCTATAATATCATTATATTAATGCACCAATCTCATAAGGTATCCCTATCTGAATATTGCTTGTCAAAATAAATAAAATTTAATAATTTATCCTTTTAGGACATGGACTACGGGTGTCTAATAATAAATCTTGAATTATAAAATCAATGGAAAAATAACAATTTTATCACACTAATAGGGGTCCTAAATTAATGTATTATATAGCGAAATTCCCTACTATCTCTTAGACTATATCATTTTACTACATAAGATGTTCGAAATATAACTTCAACAATTGGAAGCATAGTAGTGTATCAGTTGATATTTATCTTTGTCTTTGGTTAAGACGGAAACGATCTAGATGAATCTTTGACACTCTGTTGCACAAAGCCTGTATATATTCGTGCAACATTTCATTTTGTAAAATCTGGAATGTAGTTAGGCCATAAAAACGCTGTCTAGTTTCATGTAATTCTTCATCCAATAGACAATATAAAACAATGTGCTCAGGATACCCCACTTCTCCACATTCACAGAACTTGTCATCTTTTAGGCCTAGTTTATGTAGATTCTCCGGATATGGACCATGGCCCGTAATGAACTGCAACAGGCCATATTCTGGATTAAATCCATATTGCTGTATTCTTTGACTAATATTTGGATAGATTTTCCACGTGAGTCTTCCAGTTTGACTTCCATCCCAGTCTTGTTGCCATGTGTCCATTTCATCCGGATTTTGAATTATTTGTCCAGTTAGCATTCTAATTTTCTGAAAATCTTCATATTTGAACCAATAGGCGCTGGCTCTCTTCAATACTTGTAAATGTAAGGGCATGATGCCCATGGCTACAGTCAATAATCTGTAGAAACCGTTCTATAGACACCTGTTAATCGTAACAAGAGCTTCCGTTGTAGTCCATTTAGTGACTTTGCAAGGATTTTGTTTTCCACCAGTCTGTGGGACCAGACACTGTCCGCGTACGCTACGATAGACACTAAAATTGCTTGATGGTATGTTATTATTTTCAAGGGAATACGGTATCTTGTGTTGACCATGGTTATAATCTTATTAATGAATTTTAAGCTTTTCTCTTTCACATTCTTAATATGTGCTCCCATATTCAACTTTTCATCGAGAATAACCCCTAGGTAATTAATTTCCTTAGATCTTCTTAAAATATTTCCGTTATACTTGATCGTTAGATTTATTTCTAATTTACCATGAAAAATGACATATGTTGTTTTGGTTACAGAGACATCCATTTTGCTTTTTGGCACCAATTTGATAGTTCAAGTAAGACTTTGTTTGCCTTTTCTTCAATTTCTTTCCCGTCAATAATTACTTCTAAATCATCAGCGTACGCTACTGTTGTCGATACTTCATCCATAATATCCAGTTGCTGGAGACAAGGTTGAAAAACGATGTTCCAGATCGTAGGTCCTACAACGGAGCCCTGTGGACAGCCTTTTGTAATACTTTTAATTATTGTTTTACTGGGCAGAGGAAAATTGACCTTTCTATCCTTGAAGTAATTTTGGAACATATGCCACAAATATGACGGTATATTCATGTTCCGTAATATATCCAGTAATGCCGGCCACCACACATTATCAAATGCGCCGGAAATGTCGACAAAGAGTCCTAGCACATACTTACTTGATACCTCTGCCAAATCAATTCCTTTGATGAGTCGATTTATGGCATTTTCTGTAGATCTATTCTTCCTAAAACCATATTGGATATTGCAATCTTCTACATTACGTCTTCTCTCCAATCTATTCACCATTGTCCATTCACCACTTATAATTACAACATACTTATTACAAACTTTATAATTGTAATATTCCTTTTCTTTTAAGAACTAACTTTAAGAACGTAACGGAGCCCCCAGGCCTTGCCAAGGTCGCCAAATTGCGAAACCGCTGGACATCGGAACGATTTTGCTACGCATCTCCATGAGGTGCACTGCTTTTTTTCTATGATCGCTCCAGCGATTCGCTTCTTTCTTAAAAGCCGTGTAGTCGATCAGTGGTTTAGCGATTGCAAGCGCCCTAGGCCCCAAATGGTATTAGAAACCATTATGTTTTATGTATTTATAATCCCCTGCCCGCTCTTCCCCTTTCCCACAGTTGTATTGTTGTTCCTTTAATGCATTACTTTCTTAGAATTTTGTTCATTTTCGATCATAAACTGGAGTTTGTATAAAAAACATTCAATTTGCGAACATTTTCATGGTAAAATTTGTGTTCTAGACGTAAAAGTACCTACGGAAATGCATCTGATAACTCACTTATTTAATATAAAGTTTCACCTTCCAGGTTGATTTTACTGCTTAATAGTCTCTCAAATTACACGACTCGACTTATTCGGGACACAAAAATATGACAAAGTACGAGTCTATGCGGGGTTATTTTCGCTATCTTTATGCATCATAAGGTCAAAAGACATGTCCGAAGTCAAAATTCGCTGAACAGCAAAAAAGGGTTCCCTTGTTAGTGTTGTTGTGTTCGTCTAAGAAGCACTCATGTCCACAAACCCAGACAATTGGCGATAATGGGACTAGTCATGGCTCAAGCGAGCTCTAGCAGAAGAGTGATAGAAAGTATAATTACTTACAAACTTCAATTTGAATTTATTTAACCCTAACAGGCATCTATGGCCTAAGGATTGGGACAACAATGGGAAAGTTAGCGGCCAGGGTTTTGAGTTAATGTACCATCCTAGCATTCACCTGGTAGGACTGAGAAAAACTCTAGAAAACTTCAACCAGGATGACCGGTCGTGGACTTCCATCCACGGGCCTTCTGAATGCGGCGCCAGCGCTCTACCAACTTACTTACGGACGCTCGGTAAAATTACTTACGAGTATGTGGACCAATACTTTTCTGTTGAACAAATGTATCAAAGTAAACTTGCTGAATTTGAAGCATTTCTGTGCTCAATACAAGCCCACCGCCTGTTACCTCTAGCTTACTCTAAAGTAACTTTTGCTTTGCATCCAAAATCATAGCCCACATCTAGTAATATTCCTCCCGACTTCATCTACAAGTGACAAACAATTACCAAGTGTACTGCAAAAATTGTTGTTTTATTCAGATTCAATTATCCGTAGCATAACACATAAAACAGAACTCAGTTTTCAATAACACATATCAGCAGACATTTTATAAAATCGACTAGTAGCTTAGAACAAACACAAAGACTTGGTTATACAAATCAGTACAGACTCCGAACTGACCACAATCCACCTTTATCTGAATCAATAGATCATACCACGACAAACCTAACATCAGAAAAGCCAGGTCATCAGACTTCCTTTTGCCCTTTATCCAAATTATCCTTAAGGGGAATGTAAAGCCAAGATCTCCAACAAGAGATTTCAGCATTATCTCCGTATGTGTCTAATGTATTTTTATCGTTGCAGGAAATTTCAATGTTGCTCCTACAAATTCAATCCTAGAGAGTTCAGACTTTCACGGAAGAAAGTTCATAAGTAATTCAAGAGTTTTATCCGTGCCGATTTTCCATTTTCTATCTTGTTCATTGTTGAAATAGTTTCATTGTTGTTATGCCTATAACAATGAAGCCCTTTCAACAATGAACAAGAAAAAATTAAAAATCGGCCCAGGTAGAACTCTTGAATTACTTATGAACTTCCCTGAAAGTTTGAACTCTCTAGGATTGAATTTGTAGGAGCAGCATTGAAATTTCGTGCAACGACAAAAATACATTAGACATATACAGAGATAGTGCTTCCATTTCTTGTCGGAGATCTTTTCTTTACATGGCCCTTAACAGAAACTTTTTCCTTCTATTGTAAGTTTAGTGTACAGAGTAAGTTTAGTTTAGTATGCTACAGTGACAGCAGCATGATTCTCAGATCCACTTACATGGTTTGAATAATGGGAACACCTTCGCTCCAGCGGTATTTTTACAGAAGCCAAAGAAATTCAAGTGAAGGATATAATGATTTCCCCTTCCTTTCCACGTTTTAAAAATATTCAAATAGTGCGTGTGCAAGACTCTTGCAGACTGGTCTTTGTCTTGCATCCCTTGGTCTTGGTCTTGCATCCAAAACTGCAAGACCAAGACTCTTGCGCTCATCACAAGTGCCGTTCCCCTGCCATGCCCAAATAGTGTCGTCTTGGAGAGAAACCTTCCCGGTCGCAATAACAACCTCTTCCTATTTCCAACTGTGTAGAAACGGCGTGGGTCGTGGCCATGGCACGAAGTGAGCATGGGCGCGGAACGGCATGGATACGGCACTATATGTGAGATTTAGCCCTGACACGACCAGCTGATCACCACTGAGTATCTCAAATGGAGGCTTCCATCAAGCACTAATAAGGCCTGTCACGCCATTGGTCTATTATTATTATTATTATTATTATTATTATTATTATTATTGTTCCGGTTGAGAAGGACATTTAAAATCGGCTTGGAATAGCTGTTTGCTGACCACATGATCCCAAAAAATTGCGCGTTGTAGGTCTTGTCCTTTAAAGGGCTATTGCACCGTTTGGTTTATTATTATATTTAAAATATTTTGTTTTGTGCAAGTATGAAATGTCATGTGTAATTTATCATGAAAACGAGGCAAAATACTAAAGTATCGTTGCATTTCATCATTTTGCTCCATAGATGGCAGGAAAGAAGAAACGTTCTTGGTAGATTCAGTTTGCACTTCATGTTCGATGTAATTTGTAACCATTTTTATAGGTTATTTTGTAATAATTATTCATTTTGTGGTATTTAATATTTTTGTACCAATTGTAGGAACTTACGTAATTTGTGTGAACGACTTAAAACAAGCTGCTATAGTACTACTATACTAGGAGTATATAGCTTCTTGTGTTAAAACATCCAGCAGCGTGGGAACTCGTAGACGAAGGACCTATGCCGATCGAGCTCCGTCATGTGATGACAAGTTGGTATTAAATTTAAGTCTTAATTTGATTAATAATAAAGAAAAGACTTATTCGATTGCTTGCACGTGCGTAGGCATGGATTAGCGAAACTTATACAATAATAGCGTAGTACAAATAATACAAGATCTCAAATTTTGTAAAGGTCGTTTTGAGGGCCAGCGAGATCTAATAATAATAATTAATCGGTTTTAGAGAAGGGCGATTTTAAGAACACCTAGTAAATATAAAGAAATAATAGGTTGAAATCGGTCTTGTTTTGATAGACTTTTGCAATTACAGATAGGAAGTATAGTAAAATCTGTCCAGAGTTCAGACTTTATCCTTATCTTTATCCTTATCCGTGAACGCAATAGTAATTTTGCTACGAAATGGTGGGCAAAAGAAAGAACGATAATCTATGCTCTAATAATGAAGAAGTAATAATAAATACCAGAGGTAGAACTAAATCATGTAATGCTGATTCCACTCCAAATGTGAAAAAGTCAATTATCAAACAAAGGATTACGGAAAAATCCACTCCAAGAAGGTCTCAAAAAAGACACTATTAGTAATGAGAGTCAGTATGAATACTCCAGTGATGAGGAAATACCACAGGCATCAGTATCGGACTACACTCCTGAGGAATTTTCATCAAACAATACATCTCCTGGATCAATTACCTATAAGGAAGGGGAACGTTCGCCTTCAAATTCTCCTACACACTCCAACAAATCAAACTCCATTAAATTTATCAAAGAATGATGTCCATCCTGGTGATGCAAATTACGACAAGGAATATCCACCTCTTAACACAAACAGATTACAAGATAATTCTCAAAAAAGCAATGAAAACGAATCAACTTCTAAAAGTAATCAACATTTAGATAATACGGACAATACGCGTATTGATAGTAGTCAATCTGCAAACACAAATACTTATAATAAAAACTCCGTAGAAGAAACAGATAAGGAGACAGATATGAATCATACAGTAATACTAAGCAATATGTCCCAAGAATTTATGGATCCACTCACACTCCAAAACAGAATTTGTGCTAGACTTGTGAACTTAGGAATAACTATTTATCCCATGAACCAACATAAGGATTTTAAAATGCATTTCAAAGATGCAAAAGACAAGGAAAGATTTTTACAGGCCTTCCCTGAAACAGTTTTTGGCCCTAAGGCAAAATTTAATACTTTCGAAGAAAAGAGAAAGCCAGTTAACAAACCAATATCCAAAACAACATTTACTTGTGTTATCAGGGGGGTCCCTACTAACACCGATATAAACAAGCTAAAAATACACCTCAAACAAAAAGGATTACCTATTACCAATGCTACCAGGATTATAAATGACAGAGGACAACTACCGCTGGTTAGACTCTTCACACAGGATCCTAAACTCGTTAGCTATTTAATTACAAATGGGGTCTCCATAGGATATAACAGATATAGGGTAGAGGAATCGAAAACTAGAGGTCGTCCACATCCCTGTAGAACATGTCAACAATATCATGCAGAAGGTAAATGTTCAAAAAAGCCATCTTGTTACAAGTGTGGAGAGGCACACCTTAGCTACACTTGCAGAGTAGTTCCTAATAGACTTTTTTGTGGGACTTGCAAGATTAATGGGCATAGAACAGCGGCTTCGAACTGTCCCCGTAGACCTCACACTAGTCAAAACTTAATACCTCAGAAAATATATAGAATAAATCCTACTGAGAAGAGCACCAATTATTCCAATATTGTAAATCAAAATAACATTGAAACAAACCCACAAACTGTTAATGCAACAAGCAATGTTAATATCCTACCTGGCGAAGCTGAAGATACTAATAAAGAGGATACAATTAAACTAAAGAAATCTGACATAGTCAAATGGGTAACCTCAATTTTTGCAATGATGACACCGCAAGAGCAGCTAAACAAACTAACTAATACAATAAAGCAAACTTCAGAAGAATTACTAAATTGTAGATTGAATATCATCACTTCTACTGACGGTCACGTTCATGTTTCCATAGAAGAACTCTTTAAAAAACAAAAATCAAAGCAATATTCAGGTCAATGATGGCGGCAATGAATAATGATATTGATTCCAAACAAACATCCAACTCAACTCTAAAAATTATGTTTGTAAATATAAACGGAATTAGGGATAAACTTCATGAGACTATCCAGCTGGCTCAGGATCAACAAATTGACATAATCATTTTAAACGAAACGAAATTAATTCCTAAAATTCCAGTTAAATTAAAAGGATTTAATATATTCAGAAAGGACAAATCTACATCGCAGGGAGGAGTGGCAATCATAGTAATAAACTGTATTTCTGCACAAGAAATAACATTACCTACAGAACTTCAGGATGCAAATACTACACCTCTCCTTATCTCACTATTTCACCAGCCTGACTTCGTTTATGTGGCTACCCTCTATTCAAACCCACAAACCAACATCACTAGTAGTATACCTTTAATTAAACACCTTGAAAAGTATAGAAATGTTGCTCTAGTTGCTGACTTAAACTGTCAGCATCCATTAATGGGTGACAGGAAAACGGACGACAATGGAGGGATTTTATTCAGATATCTCTTACAATCACCGTTCATAAATATAAATGTAGGACTTACCCGTTTCATGAACAATGTTGAAACGGCGCCAGATAGAATTCTGCTGTCTCCTGCTATCCACAAAAAGCTTATTTACAAACTGGTTCAAAAAAGTCTTGCAACAGATCACGGCGAAATATATTTACATTTCCGACTCAAACTTGACAAAACTCAAAATGTAATTACACGCATCAATTACAATAAAGCAAACTGGGAATTATACCAGCAAATGATACAACGAGAATTAGAAAATATAGACACTCCCATCACAAACATAGATGACATAAACAAGGTCAATGATACAATCATACAAACATTGCAGTCTGCACTTAAACATACGGTTCCACAAGAAAAGATTATTCTTGGAGCAGAAAGATTACCAGCAGATTTAGTGCAACTAATCAGAAACAAGCATCATCTCTCCAGAGATTTTCACAAACGTCCCTCCGATTATTTGAAACAAGAAATTAACCAATTAAACAAAATTATCAAAAAAGAAATCAAACTGTTTAGAGAACAAAAAATTAACGAACATATATCTACTTTGCAGGAAGCTTATTACAAAAACCCTAAAATATTCTGGAAAACTATTAAGACAAAACCAACAAAACAATAAGAAAGACATTACCAGCCCAAATAGACAACATTCCTATAATAGATAATAAGGACTTCACAAAGATTTTCTACAACAAATTTAAAGAAAGAACCAAAGACGATCGGGATTATCCTGAAGAAATTCAGTGGGAGGTAGTAAGAACATCTGAGAATATACGTTCAATAATTGATCATTCCATAGACATTGTTGAGTTGGATTGGCGGGATTATAATGACGGATTCAGTGACATAGTTCTTGATGAAATTTCCCAAGAAGAAATTACCAATAAATTAAAAAAGAAGAAATCAACAGCTCCAGGTCCGGACTCCATACCGTATATCGCACTAAAGAAAGACTCTAACATTTTATTCAAAATTTTGACGCGGTAATTTAATGCATCACTTAGAACTGGTTTTTTGCCTGCATCTTGGAAAGCAGACTTCACTATTTTTATTCCGAAAGCGAACAAAAGTCAATCTATTTCTGATAATTATCGTCCAATAACACTAACCAACACTATTGTCAAACAGTCATTATGCGAAACAGTCATTACCAAAAGATTAAACCAATACTTAGAAGAAAAACACTTAATCACTAACAGCCAGGCAGGATTTCGTACAAAAATTTCCACAATAGATCAGCTCATCAGAATCACCACGGACGTCCAGAGAGCATTGAATAAAGGCAAAAAAGCTGCAGCGGTCTTCATGGACTTGACCTCGGCGTTTGATACCGTCTGGCATGACGGGCTCCTATACAAGCTCTATTCATTAAACTTACCAACAACCATCATTCGCTGGCTTAATAATTTCTTAACTAACAGAACAACTCAAGTTAGAACAGAGGACGTTCTCTCAGAAAAAATATACATTCAACGCGGTGTCCCGCAGGGTGCGGCACTCAGTCCGACCCTTTATCTAATATATGTAAATGACACCCCCATACCACCCAATTTACATACAAAACTGGGACTTTTCGCCGACGACACTGCATATTGGACCAATGCTTGTAATGTGGAGGTTGCAATTAAACAATTACAGGCGATAACCAACGAATTTGTTTCATGATGCAGAACCTGGAAGCTGCATTTGAACCAGAATAAAACTCAGTTCATTCTTTTCTATCCGTCAGGTAAGGGAACTCGTAAAAACAAAGAGAAATGTTTAAAAATCAAAAATACAAAAATCAAACCCAAATCAACCGCAAAATACTTAGGAGTTACCCTTGACCATAGACTCAACTTCAAGATGCACATTAAAGAAAGACAGACAAAAGGACTCAGAACTCACAATTTACTAAAATCATACTTTCGATCAGAACTTTCACAAACCATCAAAATTAGACTTTACCTAGCAATATTAAGACCTATGATGATGTATGGTCATGAACTATTTCATTCCGGCATAAATTTAGAAAAGATAGAAAAGTTTGAAAGATACTGGATACGGTATATGGAGAAATTATGGACTGCGGACAAAATTCAATTATACAACAGAATTCCCATTGTTCCCATTGATTCATATTTGAAAGAACGTAAGAAAAGATATATTGAAAATGCAAGACACAAAAAGTTCATACAGGAAAACCTACCAGATCACATTGAAGACAGAATTAAGAAGCATATAATAACTTATAAAGAACTACTTTCATATTTAATTTAAAACAGGAACATAACAGTGAAAAGATCAAAACAACACACTCAAATCTTCGTCATGGA
The DNA here is from genome assembly GCA_022664845.1 of Lepisma saccharinum. Taxonomy (NCBI): domain Eukaryota; kingdom Metazoa; phylum Arthropoda; class Insecta; order Zygentoma; family Lepismatidae; genus Lepisma; species Lepisma saccharinum. The sequence goes on from JAGDQP010003165.1 coordinate 90,745, forward strand.
TGTGAAACAGAGTTCATACAAAATTATTACAAAATAGTATTTTGGATGACAACACCAATAAATTTTACTCTCAACACCTTCATTTACCTAAACATCCTTCATCCTTTTACAGTTTCACCTGTCTTGAATTCTGGCAATTTTACTTATAAATGATCTGTTCTTCTGGATAATGCCTTTAGGCTTACTCAAATAAATAAAGGGGAAAAGTGGATTTTCTGGGGGCTTGCTTGGGGCGCTGCCTGGGCCCTGGTGCTTAATCCGGTTCATTTCTAACATAAATCAAATATTTTTTCTAATCAATTATACAAATTAACTCGAAGGACGAAAGTAGCTTATTAGAGCTAGAAGTCCAGCTACGGTGGCCCTGCGGGTCCTTAGCATTTTACTTTAGCGGCACCCAGAAACGAAGTTGCATGTCAATTTTCGGTGGTTGTGTGCTAAGTTTGGGTTTTCTTTTAAGCAACTACCACCATGTTAAGCAAAAAAAGAACAGATGAAACAGTAGCGAAAGGCAATGATTAAACAGAAAAAACCGACGACGGCATATGGCCTGAATTGATTGGTTTGACAAAGGACAATTTTCTTAGAATATTCCATTCTGAAGAATTCGCTATTGGTTTTTTGCAGAAATATCACTTGATTCATCGACCAGAAGATAAATACAGGGAAGAGGTCGTCTGCTATGTGTGCCACAGTAACTTGAAGGTCATAAGTCAGAAAGATCTCAAATTTGGGTGGGGCTTTCGCTGCATAAACAAAGGATGCAGAGCAACAAAGGAAGAAAGTGCAAGCGTCTCAAAAGAAAATTCAAAGCCCCGTGTGAACAGCGATACTCACCGCTCCACAGCACAATTTTTGAAAAGAGTCATTTGAAATTTACTGAGATCCTTCATCTCATTTACATTTGGCCACAAGGAGAAGAGTCCCGTCGAATCGATGCTTTCGAAAGAAGTAATGTTACTCCACGTGTGATTTCAGAATGGGCAAAAGTGTTGTGTGAAATATGACATTTTGCAGTCCGTAAGCGACGAAAGCTTAGGGAAGATGCGATCGAGATGGACGAATGTCATCTGTACACACGTAAAAACCATCAAGGCCGGAAATTAAGAGGAGATTCTCTATGGGCCGTTGAGGCTATTGAAAAAGACACTGGATACTGCTTTGTCGAAATCACAGAAACCAGGAATGTAGAAGTCCTGGAGCAAATAATCCGTGATCACATTGAAGAAGGGTCAACAGTGACAACAGGTTATTGGACTGGCTATAATAATATAGCCGAAAATTGCAACGTTCGCCACAAACGAGTAAATCATTCACAGTGCTTTACAAAACTGAATGTAAAGATCACAAGGGATAGAGATTCATATAAGTACCAGCTTGTAAAAGTAACAACAAATCACTGTAAAAACATGTGGAGGAAAATGAGACGTCACATCAAATGTTTCCGCGTGTACAGAAACAAAGGAGAGCTCATCAAATTCGCATCCACTTACTGCTATCAATTTGTTTATTTTCAGAATATCCTCAGACCTTTGAAATACAATCATAATGGTTATATCTTGAGAGATTGGCGCCAAATGTTCCAAAAATTCTTGATCGACATTAGGGACGTGTACCCTGGCATTGGTGGCGTGCGATATGAACATCCTAACGATGTAGGAGAAGAACTTGAAGTCTATTTAGTCGAGGAACCTCGTGAACATAACCCATCCTTACTTGAGATGAATGTTTCTGAAGGTCACTTGGAGTCACCACTTCAAGGTAAGGAGGTAACTACGAGACCGTCCCCCGAAACACTAGTAACCCTAGACCAACATCCATCGACTCAGCCTTGGGGCCAGTTTCTGGAAGAGCTTAACATCCGATCTCGTGATGCACTCAAATGGATAAGCTTGCATCACACAGCTGAGAATCTCAATGCATTTCTCCCGACTCTTCATTGGGTTAGTGAAGTTTTCCAAGATATTTAGCTTAAAGAACAGATCTGTAGCTGGGAAATCCCACAAGGTAATCCCTCAAGAAATACGCATCATATACGCAGACCCCCTAAGTTGGTTTTCTTGCCAAGTGATTTCACAGTTCCACATATAAATGGTTTTGGCAACTGTTAGTTCAATGCAATTAGCTTAGCTCTCTTCCGTCATGAGTTGTACGCCTATTTTTTATGACTTTATACTGTCAAATACATGTGGGAACATCGAGACTGGATACTCACTACCCGAGCAGATCCTCAAGAGGAACTTCACCGTATCCAATTCTTCATCGACAACAAAGGTGATCTCTTAAACTGCATATATAATAGCTCTGAGGTCGTCTCCAGCGAAAATATGAGTGAAGGCGGTATAGCTCGAGAAGGCTGGAGAGAAATATCCACCTGGCTATTCTGGCAAGAACTTTCCATGAATTGGAATCCAGAAAATGTTTAGTTTCAAAATTATGCTGAAAATCATCACCACTACGTCAATATTGAATTTCAAGTTCGGATATCTTCAGCTAAAAAAGTTCAATCATCAAAGTACATTCAAATTCATGTTCCTCGTGGTCAAATTTACGATGATCATCAATAACCTGTGTGCGCAAGTTTGCTTCACTGGTGACTTCTAGTTCGAATATCTCGAGTTCCCAAACTAGAATCGTCAAATCAAATTCATGTTCCTGGTGGTCTAAATTACGATAATCATTAAACACCGGTGAGGGCCAGTTTGCTTCGCTGGTTACTTCCAGTTCGAATATCTCGAGTTCCGAAACTCGGATCGTAAAAATTCCTTCAAATTCATATTCTTCGTGGTCTAATTTACGATAATCATTAAAAACCGGTGTCGGCCAGTTTGCTTCCCATGTGACTTCAAGTTCGAATACCAGTATCTCTAGTTCCGAAACTCGGATCGTCAAAATTCCTTCAAATTAATGTTCCTGGTGGTCTAATCTACGATAATCATTAAAAACCGGTTTGGGTCAGTTTGCCTCACTGGTGACCTCCAGTTCCGAAACTCGGATCGTCAAAATTCCTTCAAATTCATGTTCCTGGTGGTCTAATTTACGATAATCATTAAAAACCGGTGTGGGTCAGTTTGCTTCCCATGTGACTTCAAGTTCGAATATCTCGAGTTCCGAAACTCGGATCGTAAAAATTCCTTCAAATTCATATTCCTCGTGGTCTAATTTACGATAATTATTAAAAACCGGTGTGGGCCGGTTTGCTTCACTGGTGCCCTAAAGTTCCGAAACTCGCATCGTCAAAATTCCTTCAAATGCATGTTCCTCGTGGTCTAATCTACGATAATCATTAAAAACCGGTGTCGGCCAGTTTGCTTCCCATGTGACTTCAAGTTCGAATACCGGTATCTCTAGTTCCAAAACTCGGATCGTCAAAATTCCTTCAAATTCATGTTCCTGGTGGTCTAATTTACGATAATCATTAAGAACCGGTGTGGGTCAGTTTGCTTCCTATGTGACTTCAAGTTCGAATATCTCGAGTTCCGAAACTCGGATCGTAAAAATTCCTTCAAATTCATATTCCTCGTGGTCTAATTTACGATAATCATTAAAAATCGGTGTGGGCCAGTTTGCTTCCCTGGTGACTTCAAGTTCGAATACCAGTATCTCTAGTTCCAAAACTCGGATCGTCAAAATTCCTTCAAATTCA
>JAGDQP010003166.1:0-37172 GCA_022664845.1 Lepisma saccharinum
CTTTCCAGACAAATGCGTGTGATAAATGTAGAGATGAGTATGTTTTGTTCCAAACGTCCATCATACTTAACTTTGGAGAGTGTTGGTTTCGTATTCGGAAGGTCCTCGGTTCGGTACCAGCGGCTGACTGTCCTAACTTAGGTTTTCCCAGTGTTTTCCTCAGCCACACCACGCATGTACCGGGATGGTACCTTCAATTTAGGACCTGACCAACTCCCTACCGCATTTCAAAAAAGTCTTATCTGGGAGTGATCCATAGGTGCTTAAAAGCTATAAACAAGATGCAAACTCAACAAGTATAATATATAAACTGTTGCTCGGTTAATCGGCATATTGCTTCCTAATGCCATGTGGATCGAGTGACCGTAGCTCAGTTGCTATAGCGTTGGATTAGCAATCGAAATGTTCTAGTACGGCCATCTATCCTGACTGAGGTAGTATCGGGCCATTTTCCGAATTTAACTAACGTGACGAATTTAACTAACCGTTTACAAACGAATGGTTAAGTTAAGAAACTACTTGATTCCTAAATTTATCACAGGCTAAACGAATTTTGATTGGCAGGATGAAAAAGATAATTGGCAACAAATAAATTGTGCAGTCCCTAATCAAGTAACAAATCGCTGGCGTTTATGTTTGCGTGTGTATGTGTGTGTTGAAGGCGTGTGTAAACTAACTTGATGCATTCAATAGATGCCAATAGAATGCTAATAAAATATTATCATAATAAATTATAGTAAAGCAAAGATGAATCTTTTATCCATCTCCTAGGTGCAGAAAGCAAATTTTACGCTCTTTTTACTATGATACATTAAAACTGGATTCAACATACTTTTGTAATACATGAAATTTAAATAGTGGAACAAAGTAGTAGACATAAATGCAACGAGATCCCGGGGGAATATCGACATAAACACGTAACAATATGCTTTTAATCAGTATTTCCATTTTGCAAGTTTCATACGAAATGCAAGCGGATCACATGCTACGAAATGCAGGTTGCTGGAAACATTGGGGGGGGGGGGCTCCAGATATTTTACCTCCTATTTTAGACAGTTCCTGTGAGTGAGTGGTTGGTAAAGATATCTGCCTTATAATTAAGGGATCCTGGGCAGGAGTTTGCTTCAAATAATTTTACACGGCTCGGAACAGAAGAGTTATAACTATTGAACAGAAGTTTCGGAACAAATCTAACTATTCAATATAGGGGTCGCGCGAGCCCCTCTAGCACACCCTTGATCACGGGTTCAATTCTTGAAGCGATACAAGTGGTCGGAGTCCATATTAAACTGTAGGTTCTATTCTTAGGAACTTATTTGCATCCAATGGAAAGCAATTGCAAACCACCCACGATTCACCTTGCCCAGACCTTCGCGTTAGGACCTGCTTTTGGGCAGAGCACCGATCATAATGAGTTTAAACACATAAATGATTTTCATGAGGTGAAGAGTATTTTACTGGGGGTGGGGGCAGATCCCTTAGCGTCTCCCTGACTTCTTCATATGTAAACGTTGTTCATAGTTTGGTTTTCAACAACTTCTTAAATATTTGAGTAGAATTTCGTTTTCAAATATAAGGAATTTTTGCTTTCGCTCCATACTAAAATTTCACAGATGAAAACATCCATCAGCTTCGAAAGCAAAAGAAATGTCACATGCTTGTTCGAGCCAATGGGTTACAGTATATTATACATTTCAATGCATTGTCTAAAGAAGAAGCGTTTCGAATTTCAAACATAATATCTAATGTTGCCCTTTTGGTTAGCTATTTTGACTTGACAAAATTCCGCTTAAAGGATACTGTGTTACTGTCTAAAGATAAATCCTGAAATATAATTATTAGACCCTATCATTATTGCCCACGAAACTTTCTGAAAACCTAATGATCCAAAACCCGGTACAAATATCAGCGAATGAACAAAAATTCTCAGGCCCTCTTCCTGTGGGGGTGTCACCCCAAAATCCTCGAGAGCGTCCACCAACTTTAAAAAATTCTGTCAAAAATCGATAGAAACCGTGCAAAATTTCACTTACACCCAATTTTAACTTTAACCCCCTCAAACTGAACATCCTAGCGGAATTCTCAGAAGGAAACCCTGGCTATGGGCCTGAGTCACTGGACCACAGGGACATGTTAGCTGTGTGTTTATTCAGGAACCTGAAACAAAGTACTTTCAGGAACCCTAATTTACTGTAAGTTACTTTAATTTTAAAAAGTAGTATATAATTTCCATACAAACGATTAACTAGGCCCTACTATCTTGGTGATAGAGTATAATTAACAGTGATTTTAGCCCAAAACATTGTAATTTTTAATAAAATTATTCCCTCTTTTCATTCTGTTAGATTTTCTGGGAATATTTGGTGAAATCCGGGATGAATCAGAGTTCCAACTGAACCCTAAAAAGGCGATACAAAGTGTTAAATTTCGAGACTGTTCAGGAAAATATGGAACGCTTCGTCACGTTAATTTCGCAAAGTACGTAAATAAATTTAATTTCATCTTTAATGTATAAAAAGAATTTAAGAAGCTAAATATTATATAATATCTATCACATTCAAGTTCCTTTTACGTTCAGTAAAAGGGAAAACATCTGTCTCCTGGCCAGGGTTCGAACCACCGCAACTAAAATTTAATCTGCTTCAAAACAACACACCTTAAAGATTTACGCCAAGAAGCCAACAACAAATATACCCACACAAAGTCCTGATCTAGCATTGCGAATTGCACCAAGCGCTGATATCAATTTCAATAATTTATTTACTTAAAATATGTTTCTCGATGATGAAAATTATTGAACAAACTTATTGTAGTGTGCAAAAGTATATATTCATTCTATTATCACGTAAATGTATGTTTTACTTTCTTTCCCTTTGTTTTCTCTTTTCAAACTTCTGAGTAACATCACTATCGTACTGTTAAATAATTAATCACAGAAATTCGGATGATTAAAGTTAACGGGAGCTTTAACAGAACGTTAGTGTTAACCGGTGTTGGAGAAACAGTCATTTCTCTTAATCAGCCGTTAAATGCGCTTAACGGATTGTTAATTTCTAACCAGCGTTGGTGAAACCGGTCGTTAGAACTTTTAATTGAGGTTTTAACTTCTAGATTTGCTAATGACAATTTTCTTTTGGTGATGTTAGATTCGTTCAGGCTGGTTTAAGTTAAAATCAACGACAATAAATGATCGTATCTTAATGTGGCAATACTTACCCTAAACTGGATTTCTTCCTAAAACTGCCATAATATATTCATTTCATAATTCGAAATGACAAAAAGGACATGCATACACATGTGTTTACTTACCCCATAATACATATAGACAAAATGTAACACATAGACTCAGTGTTACATTTTCCTCGCATTTGAACTTGGTTATTCATAGATGTTTATTTCGTTGGCAGAATGGAATAGGGGAAACGTACTGGACATTTCTATATGAAAACAAACCAACATGGGTTCAAATCCTGTTCAAGCTAAAGATTTTTTACAAAGCAATCGTGAATAATCTAATCATTACTTCTCATACAAAACGGATAATATTTCCGTCTCTGGAGTAAAAGCACCTGAGTCACTAAAGAGACGAAGACGATTTACGAATGTTGGTTGGAAAAGTCCAAATCAAGTCTCAGGGGGGGGTACTAGGCAGTTACACGTCATTGATCAGAAGTATTCACTTTTCATGTTATTATTCTTAGAAAGAAACACTATAACATTTGTTAAGCACGCTCTCGGTAGAGTCACCCATAGAGTATCGCTAGCGTTCTGGACTTCTAATTTGAAAACCAGGGTTCGATTCCCCACGGGCCAGTTTCTTTTTCGCATACACTGATGTATTCAAACAGAGAATTATCTTCGGGTTGTGGAGAACTTACGAAGCATCACTGGTAAGAATCCGACCAAACAGTGTGTGATAATGATAATGTAGTTTTCATGTTTTTCATAGGTCCTTCTCTCTTCCTCTCATTCTTGATTTATTGTTATGGTGTCTTCGCTGCCTCTTTCTCTTCTTCTTCTCTCTATTCATTTATCTTTATTTTTTCTCTTACTTTACACACACTGTCTCTTTTTGTGCGTGTTCCAGAGCCAATTCCAGGCCACTTTCGATGACCCGGTGATAGAGACTGACCCAAACATAAGTGACCCCGTAACCCGATTGACTCGGTCTAGAAAATCTATATAACTGGGAATTTCGGCGTCGTATTATTCTTGTTCTCGAGGTAACATCTCCGGTTCTAGTCACCCCTGAAAGAAACATTGTTCAAACGCAATGAAATAATTAAAATCTCTCCTTCATCCTTCAGGTTATCAGATCTAAATCGAATCAGCGGGTCAGCATTGGTTCGAATCTTACACCCGACGAAACAGTACAAAACTAGACCAGCATCCCCCGAAAGCCGGTAACCTGTTCAGCTCTGACGCTCTCATTCTATCTGTGCCAATTGTTATAAACACTAGTTCATTAGTGTTGTAATTATTATAACGTTATATTCGCAATAGCTGGAATATAGAGTGGCATGTCTAGAAGAGACTTTTAAGAAATAAGTAGAAATTGACAACTTTTTTTGGCCATTTCGAGAGAAGAAATCTTTTTATATTAGTTCGGGACAAAATTCGTCTCCATCCTCTAATTTACCAACATACTATTACACGTGTTTCTTTTGTTTTTTACGTTTGAAATGTGGAACATGTCAGGTTTACTGTGCCTATAGGAACATGCTAATTTTGCTTTTAAACATTTGTAACTTTTCTTTTTGATACAGTTTGCATATGTAATCTTGGCTCTTTCTGATAGAAGTTAAGCAGAAAAATTATCATTCATTCATTTTCTTTTTATGTTCAATTTGCATTAGTAATCTGAAATAGAAGGTATGGCCTACGGTATCCACTGGGTTTGTTAGAATCAGTGATTCTGCCAGACCCCGGGCCCGTTAGCCCAAATCCTCGAGACTACCCCAAACTTTAATATATTGCGGATACACGTTGATAAAAACGGTGCAAAACTCTACGTCCACCTTGCCAATTTTGACTTTACGCCCCCAATCTGAAAATCCTGGTAGAATCCCTGATTACAAAGTACTCCGAACTAGTATGTTTAATAAGCCCCCACCGAATTTGTAAACTAACCCCGCGCGAACAAAGCATGTGTGTTACACTTTTGATATTATCCTAGATGTGTCTCAAAACTCTGGAGTTTCACTGGAAATCATGAGTTTTTAATCTGACCACCAAGTTTGGTCTCCATTTTGAAAGTGACTTAATGAATGTTTGAAGCACCCTTTATATATTGGAATAACCCTGAGAAAATATAAAATCCAAAAGTCATTTCTCTCTTGCTGTTAGATTTGATTTGTGGGAACTGAACGTTATACTGTGGGAACTGAACTTAATATGTTTTACTACGTTTAAATTCCATATTTTTATCTGTACTTCTTCTTCTTCTTCTCTCTTCCCTTTTCTCTCTCTCTCTCTCTCATTTCTCTGCCTCTGTCTAACAGATAGCCCTCGGTTTCAATGTTTCATTGTATGTGTTCAAATTTCTCCCGCCATCAACTTATGTATATTGATTTGTCTCGCCTTTATTCTTTCATTTTATCGATACTAATACATGTGTATTTTGAAAAATAAAACGTGCTCTTGATGTTTGCTTATTTTAGTATTAGCGAGACAAAGGAAGGAGAAAGAGGATGTCTGTTTACCAGACACGATTATGGGATAAGGAGGTGCCACTTGGGTTGCCTAGCTGCACGGCGTTGGTTGTCGCATTTTTTTATGTGAAGTGTACCATCCCGGTATATGCCTTGCTTGGCTTAGGAAAACACTGGGAAAACCTAAGTCAGGACACTTAGTTGCTGGTACGGAACCGAAGACCTCCCGAATACGAAACCAACGTTTTACCAAGTAAGGAGTAAGGTACGGCGCTCGGAAGAAAGCATACTCGTTTCGATGTTTATGACATGCACGCACACACAATATCATCGGCAAGCACACACAAAATAACGTAAATAACAACATAATATCAGAAATTATAAAGGATAAATATCGTGCATCGTGCCCTAGTTTTAAGAACTGATCGAAACAGACCTTTTCTCTTGTCTTTCATGCATAACGTTAGTTTTCTATGGAATTTATTAAGAAAGAAACCATAGATTTTAAAGTTCATTTTTGTTTCTCCATGTTCGGTAAGGATCTTTTCTATTGGACAATTTGAATTAAACTTTTCAGTACATTTCAACTAATGGCCCACCTAAAATAAAAATTGTGTTATGTTTCCTGTTTTGGTGTTTTAAATACGACTTGCTTAAGTTGCTTTTTATTATTTGCTACACACTACAAGAAATCATGAACATCTTTCCAGAACCCAGGACATGTGATAAAGTTTTCTGTTAAAAAAAAAAAATTCCAACCCTTGCTCGTTCACGCACACACTCTCATAATCACACACAGCCCACTCTACGTTAGTTGAGTGGCCTATCTTGCAGGCTTAGAGAAAAATCGTGTATAACAAAGTCATGTAAACATTATATTGGCCATGATAGTACATATATTTTCGTAACGGCCTTATATTTTTGACCCCGTAGAATCCTTATTTAAGTTATATAAGTTTTGTTACTGTTCGCCGGTTGAGTACGCAACCCACATTGATTAGTGCATAACCTAGAATGCATATCAGTCTAGGATATGCAAATCTTCCTCGAAACTCATTTTGCGGGAATAAATAGAAAGAGAACGTGTATTGCGAAATCATATAAAGTACAGGCGTTAGCCGCTGGAACAGTGGCATTAAAAAGTTTTGCGCCTCTCCCGCAAAGTAAAGAGATTGGCCATGGTTGTAATGCTGATAGTAGGGTTGGGTCATTTGAGGCCGTTTATGGCACCTTTGGCTCAAATCTTGGAACAAGATTTGGTTACCTTTTTGGAACTAGATTTGGGTACTTTTTATTCTCTTTTACGGCCCTTAGTTTTAATTGTTAAAAAGAGTAGTAGTATTTTTTCTAAAAGAGTATGAGCCCCTTTTCCAACCCCTATTTGACATGACTCCCTCCAACACTATGAAAGGCTATGACCCATTTTCCCAACCCCTATTTAACATAGCAGATAGGCTACCCCTTGAACGTATTTAACACTATTTTCCAAAACATATTTATGAAAGAGTACGGAACATTTTTGAACCCCTATTTAACCAGCCCCATTCCGAAGTTTAGCAATAGGACCACATTACGGCCAATATCTAAGAATCGGCTGAAAATATTGAAAAACACCCCCATTATTACAGCCCCTGTCGTTTTTCATCATAAACTACCTAATTCCGAAGTTTGGTAAAGATGGGACCAAAATTTGGGGAGTTAGGAACCACAATTCAGAGTAAAAGATTATGAGCCCTGAAGGCATCCAAAACATGCAATAGGTGGTTATAGCAGACTATTTCCTAGCCGTGGTATATGGGAGCCTAATGGTTCGTAACTCACCCAATTTTGGTTCTATCTTTAACAAACTTCGGAATTAGGTAGACCATGATGGAATACGACAGGGGTGGGCATAATGGGGGTGTTTTTCGATTTATTTTTTCGATATATTCAGCCGTTTTCGAGATGGGCCAAGAATTTGGCAATAGAACCACATTAGGCCTAATATCTCCGAAACAGCTGAAAATATCGAAAAAATAAATCGAAAAACACCCCCATTATGGCCACCGAATGTCGTTTTTCATCATAATCTACCTAATTCCGAAGTTTGGTAAAGATGGGACCAAAATTGGGGGAGTTAGGAACCACGATTCAGAGTAAAAGATTATGAGCCCTGAAGGCATCCAAAACATGCAATAGGTGGTTATAGCAGACTATTTCCCCAGCAATCGTGGTGTATTTGCTAAAGACTACGAGCAGTGGTCTATGGGCACCTAATGGTTCCTAACTGCCCCAATTTTGGTCCTATCTTTACCAAACTTCGGAATCAGGTAGATTATGATGAAAAACGACAAGAGGTTGCCATAATGGGGGTGTTTTTCGATTTATTTTCTCGATATGTTGAGCCGTTTTCGAGATATGGGGGCTTCTCGTCACTACTTAAACAGGATTTAACTTTACGCAAGACTGACAGGGAAGGAGAACGAATTTTTTTTTAGATATATTCAATGGCAACATTTCGAGAAGGAGAATCATGGCAATTTTTTCTTTAAAACATTCCTGAAAAACTACGCAAATTTCAGAAATGTCAGCTTCAACAGGGGAGGAAGACAGGCGAGAAAGCTGGTACCAAATGTTTACTATAATGGGCCTCATCCTATATCGGTAGAAAAAAGAAGGATCTACTTGCTCTTTTGCCGTTCATCTCCGAGACGTTTTGGATTTCTACAGGAACCTAAAAACAAACACTAATGTTCGCAACACTTTGCCTGATGCACTTGAAGATGAAGACATCGAAGAAGATATTGATTAACCTAAGTGTCACTACGCAGATATTGTGATGCGCAATGCAGTGTCGTGTGTTCTCCAATCAGTGTCTGCTTATTTTACCATTTTTTAACATTGTGCATTGTGTATTACTATAATACTTTAAGTGCTTACAGTTGTGCATTAAGTTCTCAACGTTTCTGTGTAGCGTAAAATTGATATTTTAATACCAAAATTTTGGAATCTGCAAGTGCAAGTGCAGTAACATATTCTGTATAAAACAAGATATCCATTTTCTACCTACGTGTACTTTGGTAAAGTTTTAGTGTATTCTTTTTCAAGTTTGTGTGTTATGTCTACCAAAGAATTTAACGAAATTTGCGAGACAAAATGGGACAAACAATGTTAAACAAAACTAATTAAAGCAAATCGTTTAGTGGTGTAATTCACTGATGTTAAATATGAAAATGCTCGTAACAACATAAAACATATAGACTTTTCTATCATATTAGAAAGAAAGATGTTTTCATCTTAAAATGATATTGTGGACAATATTTTATGTATTAGAAAATACAGTATTTTCTTTTCTTTTTATTTTTGCCTCATGAAAGAATCATTATTTGTTTTACTTTACACAAAATGTGAGTTACGGACTTCGGAATATAATTTACGTTATTGTTCATTTCTATCGCTTTAGTTAAGTGTTTACTTTGATAATATGAAGATCTGAAGCCATAATCGTTTCATAGAAATTTTCTGTAAAATACATCTAATTTTTTTTAAATGTGTTCTACAGAAAATTTCTATGAAACTCCTATGGCATCAGATCTTCATATTATCAAAGTAAACACTTCAATAAAGCGATAGAAGTGAACAATAACGTAAATTATATTCTGAAAACAGTAACTCACATTTTGTGTAAAGTTAGACAAATCATGTTACCTTTCGTGTAAAATCGGATATGTCTAAGATCCGATTGCGGCAAGTTTCTAAATTACTGTTTACGTGCCGAAACAAGTTTAAAGTTGCCGAAATAAATGTATAAAATCGTTACTCTAGCATCAAAAAATGAATAAAAAATATTAAAATTGCTGTTAAAATTTATTAAATATTATTGTTTTTCAAAATTTTAAATTCAATTATCTCAAAAACTGTTTTTCTTTTTTACTTAACCAACTTTACACACTCACGCGAGCATGATTTTACCAAGACAATATAGAGCAATGAACGTGCTATGTATATGCAGCCTAGATCTTGGTTTATATTCACTCTTTATTCAAAATTTTGACTTTGTAGGAAAATATCACGAATATACCTTACCTTACCATACTTGGTAAAATGTTAATAATTTACTATAGATGTATATTATTGGTACAAATCTGTATTTTTATAGAGTATATCGTATTCCATTATGTTGAATTGAATGTACCTTTTATAAAAACGAAAAATGAGCGCTTTATACATAATTTTAGAAGTACATTTCTATAGCAAATTTCGGGAAAGCTGTCCTTGAAGAGCTCTTACAAAGTTGCAAATTCATGTTGGAAGTTTTTTATGTGAGAAAATTTTCAAAATAATATTGAAACTTAAATTAACGTCTTGAGATAATAAAAGTGCATTGTTAGACATATCGGGTGCAATTCGGAAGGTCTATGGCAATTTTTATAAAATTAGAGAAGAAATTGTATATGTTTGCGTCACCTGAAGTTAGTTTCATTGAAAAGAGACTCTTCCTATATCGAAACTATACTCTAATAGTAAACATTAAAATATTCTCTTCCATAAATTACCAGTCTAGCTACACCATCATCTTAACTTCTTTATTCAATAAAAAGCGCAGCTAACTCTGGAATCATTAAGTCGATTCCTGCGTGGTACAAACAATTAATACTCCACAAAAACTCGGCTAACTTCCAATAAAATTATAGGGATGGGTTAACATATAAAAGTACAAAAACACCTTAGGCACCATGGAGGTTGCTCAACTACTTACAAAAATACACAAAAGAGTTTAAGAAAATAAAAAGTAAAAATTAAACAAAATTCCACGCAGCTTGCAGCAATAAATAGTGCTACAAAGATCTACCTGTCCATCTACATCATTGTATTTAGTCTATTCGTGCCTAGGAGAAAATGTGGCAACTCTAAAGCTTGATAATTCCAATACCATTAAGAATAGAACTGAGGTGGCATGGTACCCTCAAAGACTTAAGGCCTGCTCTATCCAAAATTATGCAACGGATGCGCAAGGATGGCCCAAAGGAAGTAGGGGATTTCCAGACATTCTCTGGAGTAAGTGTGGATAGAAATAAGCGCCAATAAGACGACTTTCCCTATGAGTACATAAGGTAAATGTAATCACTGGCTTCTAGCCAGGTAAGCAAATTTACTGAAATCTATGTAATTTAATCCTGTTTGTTATGCAACAATGCCCTTTTTTCAAATGGTACCTCAAAGCAATTTGTTTGATATATCGGCTAGCCCACCCTAAATTTTACCCAGTGCCTCCTAAGATTTTAAGCTGGCTGCTGGTCTCGGGAAGGGGGGGGGGGGCAGGACAACACACATAAGGAAAAGACGCTTAAAACATAATTTTCTTTCTTGAGATATTCTGAAACATTTAACAACCTTATAGCAACAACAACAACATATATTGTCTCCTGTTTTCGATATTCTCACCTCTGTTACGCATAGCATTGCATTGAGGCGTGACTGCAAACCCGTATTCTTTATCATAATGAATTTTATATGGAAAAATATGTTTATTATATATTTGTCTTCTTTACTACACAAAACGTGTTTGTTAATTTATATGACTCTCTATATTTTTTCTGAAATATATTAATAAATTTGAAATATATTTAGTGTGATAAAAAGTTGTTTGAAATTGAAGATAGGGAATTTTGACCTGGCAACGTCGAGAAGACAAGTTCTGTGCAAAAGTTTGTCATGGACGGATAATAGGGATAAAGAATTAGTGTGGTCGCCAAGTTTTAACAATTTCTTAGTACATACTATAATCATATATTAATGACAAAAAAGGCAACCGTTGGCCATTGCATTCCATCCTAGGTAACATCAAACCAGTTTTCATCAAGAATATCTACCTGTCGAAAATTTATTATGATATTGTAATCCAAACGACTTCTTGGACTTCCCGAGAGCCTATTTCGCTCCCGCTTCCCGGAAACGGTAAAATGCAATCTGCGTTTTCCCCCATCCGAGATACATGAGCTTCCGCCTTAGCACTCGTGATTTCATTATTGTTTTATAATTTTGGGTGAATCATACTGTCCGCGGAATTCTTCATCAAGCAGTCACATCCATTCTACTGCCATCTCGTCCCGTTTCGGTCCTTATATTTATCTCAAAACCTTTTGTTCAAGCACACGCAATTTATTCTTATTCGCCAGGATCATGCTTTAACTTTCGCTACTATAAAGCGTTACCGGCAGAATAACGGTTCTGTATATATGCAATTTTAGCCTTTCTGATATTTTTCGCTTTTACCTTTCAACATTGTTTTTCGCTTTGAGTTCTTGATAACTGACATCCATTTTGATAATATTTTAACCTACAGCAGAGCACGAAAAGGAGATTGGACTCTTCAACATTATGCAATACAACTCTGAACTTGATTTCGAAAAGAGGTGTTAAGGCAAATTTTGCAAAGGCACGCCTCATATATAAAATTCAAATTCCTCAAAAAATATGCACAATGGTGACGCTTTCTTCCGGTTCTACCGTAAATTACCTTTAACAAATCGTTCTCTTCCTGTCACAGTCCAAAGTTAAGTTACCAAAATATTACACCTTGTATATCATGTTACACTCTACATGCAAAAGTCGGTCTGCATATTTAATCCCTATTAAAAATTAGCTAATCGATACTAACAGGTTGGTATTGGGTAATGAACTTTGTTTTTAAAACCGAAAGTGAAACACTTACCAAGATGTTTTAGAGACAATTTAAAAGTAGGCGCTTATGATCTCCTTCCAAAGCTGAAACTTATTCATATTATTCACTCTGATTTCCTAATACCCAGCAGCATGTATCATAGAAGAAGTTGAATATTTTCTATGGAAATACTCTCATCAAAGGAAGAGTTTGTTGTAAACAAGTTACGTTGACAGAGAGTTATAATTTTGGCGCCTAGAGAATAATGTGTTATTTCTAATATGCGCATCTCTGAGTGATACTATTATTCATAGTCAACTACTGAAACAGTTGTATAGATTTTTTCCCTCATCTGGTAATTTAATACTTTTCAGCAATTAGTCACTTTCATGATGTAATTTAACTTTTCTTATTGACATAATTGAGACAGCTGCAGTCAATAACTCGTTTTCTACATCTGGCGTAATAGTTTCATTAAGCTTTTTCTTAAGTAATACGTATATATGCAGTGTTGACTTGGTTATACATATGTTATTAACCATATCATAATGGTTAACTCGAAACAACAAAAAATCAATACGAAGATCTGAGAGACGATCCTGATTATTGACAAGATTGAAATGGGCGAAGTAGTGAAAGATTATGGATTCTTAATTAAGAATATAGAAACGTTACTGGAGAACTTGTGGGTTTTCATATACCTTTCAAAGAAATAAAGAAATCGGATGAACTTGACATATTGATCAAATTCTAATAATTTATTTATGGCTATTAGATATCTGAGGTTTAGGCCTGGACAATATTGGAGAGTGGTTCTTGAAACTTAGTAGGACAGATCTTATTTAAGAGGTACCATCGCGGCATTTGGCTGGTAGGACTTAGGAAATCCATAGAAGAAATTCAATAAGGATAGTCAGTCACCTGTATCACTATACGAGGACTTTCCGATATCAAAAAATCGCCCTAGCATCTGTGCTGTTAACTCTCGATAATTAGTTATAGGGTCTCTAAGTATGTATCTGAACGTGTCATTTCTGTCAAAATGTCACGTCAAAGATTCAACTT
The DNA here is from genome assembly GCA_022664845.1 of Lepisma saccharinum. NCBI lineage: Eukaryota > Metazoa > Arthropoda > Insecta > Zygentoma > Lepismatidae > Lepisma > Lepisma saccharinum. The sequence goes on from JAGDQP010003166.1 coordinate 13,360, forward strand.
TAATTAGGGAACAGTTTATAGAGGAAAGTTGAAACTAAAAAAATGATAATTGAATGATTGATACATTCTCGAAGCTTCATAATAAATGGTTGTGGTAATTTCATGGCGATAAGGCTTCAAGATGACATTTGAGAACCTATTAGAAACTTCCCTCGATGTTGTTTTGTCAGAAGTTAAAGAGTCTCGCATAGAAATTTTGGTATGTAGATCTGTGGCAAGGGGTATCTGCAAGTGCGTATTGAATTGATGAACAAAATAGTTGGAGTATCTCCTTGTGTATCCTACAATATAATGATCAGTTTGGCCTCAAGTAAACAACTTATAAATTCTAATTCAGGCTAGATATAATTCCTTCTACGAGTAAATTAAGTGTTGCCTCAGAGTCAGAGAATTGAATCCTAAGTAAATGGAAACAGTATTTCAGAATATGCTTAATAACAAGATGCGAAATATATATTTAAGAAGTGGCCGCAGTGGCTCAGTTGGTAGAGCGCCTACCTCGGGTGATAGGGGTCATCGGATCGATTCCTGCTCATTCCAAATTAACTTTGTGGTGGACAAAAACCGTGTGTTTGGATTTTCTCGGGCGCCCCATTTCCTCCCACTTTCTTCATTCCACCAAATCATCATCCTTCCGGCCTGAACCGTACTTGCCTAAAGGCCTTAAAATAAGCTCAAAATTAAAATTAAAATATATTTGAGAAATAGATCAATAGAAGATAAGGAAGGATAATTCCTAATAGAAACCTTGTATTTAGAATTAAATTATTTAATCCCTGAAAGAGGATAAACCTAAGAATTTATCCATAAATTATATTGAATCATGAGAAGTAGACATATTTTCAACCAAGAGTCCATTCCTGAGAAGACTTGTCCTGTTTAAGGTTAAGATGAAATAAGTAAGTGGTGACAATAAATATTTTCCTATAACGTATGAAGTTTGCTTTGAATGAAGTCAATTATTTGTGTTAGAAGTGGGTACCTCTAAAATCTTCCTAAAAGTTGCTTCAAGAAATAATTTAATTGGTGTGATAACGTATATGGTGAATTGAAAATGTATATAATTATTTTCATGAGCTAGAGTTAATAAGAATGTAGATTTAAAAGTAATTAATTAATACATACATTTAGAAATATGATGCTCTTCAACTGTTGGGTTCTTTGAACAGCCGGAATTCATAATGATTATTATAATGAGACGACGAATTCAGTTCATTTGCTGTTCATTAATTTATTTTCTAATGTTTATCTAAAATTATGAGGATTTTTCAAAACACTTTCAATGGTACTTCGTGCTTTTATATTTTTTTCAAATAATCTGCACCTTGTGGATTGAAAATAGATGCGTAATAAAGTATTAAAATAAACATAACGTACTGTTTCATATGCGAATATGTATGATACGACGACAAATACTTGTCAACAAACAAATCCAAAATGTGGCTTTGATTAGATATTACCTGTCGGTTTTACTCACGACTTAATGAATAAGTGGCTGGAATTTTTTAATGGAAATATTTGAGCAGCTAGTGTTTTTTACTAGTGTTATTTCTTTCCAAACTGAAAAATATTCTGATGGTATTCTGAAAAATATTCTGAAAAATATGGCAATGCGCGCAAATATATACATTATTAACATAATGTTCTAACTACCAACTGATAGAAAGACGTTGAACCAAGTTAATACTTGCATTATACAAACGTGCTCATGAACACCAAGAGAGAATGAAGTGCTTTAATTACTTTGATAAATTTTCATTTTCCCTCTACATTGACTTTTATTGTTTCTCATTTCAATTGGTAAGGTCACTAGTATCACTGGAAATAGATGTTATACCTTATATTAATTGTTTGATGACACGACATCTTCCAAATGATGTCATCAAAACGACATTTCTGCCAATACCCGCCCCTGAAAGCACACAAAAGAACAGCTGTTTTTCGAAAGGTGGAGATTCACCGCAACTCTCCTGGCAGTTAGCGGGTCGTTTATATCCGCTTTGGTGTTCGTTCACAGCTCAAAAAAATCAATATTTTACCCCTTTTACGGTAACTTATTAACCCTCAACAGTGTTGGTGATATAATTTACACTTATATGTTAGTGGGGTCCGACGAACCCTATGCTAAATTTTTGAAAATAAAAAGGAAAACAAGGAATGATATGTTTTACGTCATTTTAAACATCCTAACATATTTTCAGATAAGTTAAATTACGTTGAATAATTAACCAATAAATATATCAAGCACGTTGAATTAACACTAAACAAGGAAAGTTGGAACAATTTTATCATGGAAACAAAGCGATTCTCGATCAACCGCTCTGCCAACATCTCCCACAGGTTACTTCTCTCTGTGTATGATACAAAACATATTATGAACTGTGAAAATTCGTATTTGTTGCAAAGACGCAGGGTGGTATAATCACGTTCATACAAAATCACCAATTTATATAATATAATTGGAAGTCCGAAAAACAATCGATCAACCAAATCCTGTGTTCTTGTACGGGGCAAGTCGAAAAAGTGTGTCATTTGGTATCAAATTGTGATTTCATGTTTTCCTTCTGTACAACTTACATGGCTTACACAGGCTATTTTCTAAAACCCTAAGTTTACATTGGTCATTGAAAAGTTTTAAGTGTCTCCCAGAGTATATAAAATAAGATTTAAATTCCAGTGGGACTTTTTCCCTTTCGTTCTAATTCCCTCCAATGTACCTGTACCACATTCAGATTACAGGATCGATAATAGAATGACTCATATCATTAAGCAGAAAGCAGTGAAATGGAAAGTGGGAAGATAATAGCAAAGATATACCTTTAAGTTGTTATTGTAGCATTGGCCAAGTGACGCAATACCCTCGGACACCTCTCTGCCATATAGGTCCAGATCATTAAGATTGCTTCCTGTCGAATCGCTTTGCTGTTCTAAATGTATTCATCTACGTCAATTTCTTCCAAACAATTATTTCTAATCTTTCACCATTAATATTTCAACTGAAGGAAACGCTAACTATAGATAAAATATAGTTACAAATGTCATTCTAGAATTACTTTGTTTTCCCATGAATCTTATCATGAAACGAACTCCTGTCATGTACATTTTTTGAATGAAGAATTAGAAAAAATATTTTTTATTGTTTCATAATTGGACACTTTCTCTATTATCTGACCAATTTTTGCCACTGACTATTTTATGTTTTCTCTAGATAACGATTACACTAAATAAATCATTAACGAGCATTCGTTGTATCTTTTTCACAATCTATTAGGCATGAATTTTATTCGTGAAGGGAACAATTTGATGGTAATTATCCTTTTATCAATTTCAAATAATCTTGCAATAGTTCACTATAAGAGAAGGAAACATTTTAATATTGATTATTTTATCTTTGTAAACAATCCAGAACACGCCTTGGGAATATATTTCTCGTATCATAAATTATTCTCATTAATGTTATTATCGTAAGAGCAGTGCGCATGATGTTTTAAAGGTGCGATGAAGGTAAGGGCTTCTAATTATCAGGACAGACGTAGGTCTCTGCGCTGTCGCCGTCCATATAATTAATTGTATGTTTATCTTCATCATATTGCAAGATTCATTAAATATTCATTACATCACAGTGTAAATAGCTCTAAATACGTTTTGCACATTTCTCTTTTCCGCAAAAAGTCAAGGCACGGAGAGGTGTTTCTTCCCAGCTGAAGGTACAATATGAACGACTTTTTTAATTTGATATTTCCGACAAAAGTTCACATATGCGAATATGCATTTATTTATTTCGCCTAAAATAAGAACAATATCTCAATGTGGTAAATACTAATAATTATTTAATATAAAGATTTAGCATAAACAAATTCAAAATTTATTACAATTTACATTTGTACTTCAGTATTGTTTCATCTTGAAATGAATTTTAATAGTTTACATTCCTAAAAATGTTGATTTATTCAGTCCCACTGGAATCTGGATTACCCAAAGTTGAACTAATTTGCATACGTTAAATGTTTAATACATTGTAGGCCAGTGAAACAAGTAAGGATAGGACATTGATATTAGTATGCCGTATAATAGTTTCCCACATTTCCTATTAGAGATATGGCGTGCTATATTATTATTTTCCATATACAGTTTCATGCAAAATTAAATACAACATTGATTATATTTCCGCGTATGAGTCGGCGTTTGATTTCATAAAATATTTTAGGGTAAAAATTATATTCCATACTATAGTTTTTCTAGAGGTTTTAGAAATAAATTTTATTTAAGAAGGAACTTTGACAATAAACCTTGCTCTACTACCATGGTACATTGTGCCATGAGAATATTGCAGTGATCAGAGCTGTGATAAATGTCACCATCTGCTCCTCCAGATTTTGGACAGCGGAGAAATTCATTGTAGCACAAGAGTTCTTCAGATACTGTGCTCTTCTTTCCAGTCAGTTACATTTTTTCGGAAACTCTAAGCCCCGGTTCACACATGCGATGCGGGAGCTCTGCGGCAGCCGCACGCAAGCCTATGGGCCATTGAAATAAATGGTGTGGTTCACACACTCTGCGGCTGCGGGACGGTGCCGCAGATCTACCGCATTGCCCACAGCGGTGCGGCGACCGCGCGGCAGCCTCAAGGTCCTTACGGGCCATTGCACAGCATTGGATGGTTCACACTAGCGGCACGGGAGCCGTGCGGTTTATCTCTTTTGGAATATTCTTTTCTTAATCTATTGTGTTTTTTTTTCTCAAATGTTCAATTATAAAAATGGAGATTCTTAATATTTTTCTCTATTTTAAGTAGAGAATTATAAGCTCAATAATAATAATAATAAAATAAAGTCTGACGGAATATTAAAATGAATAAATGGAGGTATAAATTGATAACTTATTTTGTATTGAAAAATGATGTTACCCTTACTTACTTACTTCCTCTATGGCTTACGGAACTCGCAAGTTCATCGCCGCAGTAGCAAACGGTCGATATCGGGTTCCATCCTGGGCAGAATCAAGCCAGTTTTCACTACAGACACTTATTTCGCCAAGATCCCAATATTGTGCCCCCAACGTCGTCTCCATCTTCCCAACGGTCTCTTTCCCTCCGGCTTTCCAATCAAGATGGAATATAATATTTGCTTTGCTCCTATCCGAGCTACATGGACTCCAGTTTCCCACCCGCCTGCCCAGTTTAGTCGTCGCGGGGTTCTTTATTAGTCGTACACTCCGTGGAGTTCTTTATTATGCAGTTTTTTCCATTCTCTAGTCATCTCATCCCGTTTTGGCCCGTATATTTTTTCTCGAGACCTTAATTTCAAACACCCGTTATTTATGTTCATCTGCTAAGGTCGTACTCCAACTTTCGCAACCGTAAAGTATTACCGGCCGAATGACAGTTATGTATATTTTCAATTTCAACTTCATTGATATTAATCTCGGGAAAAAAATGATTAATCGGCCAGTACCTACAGGTTCTTCGAAGTGGCCGAGAGTTCGAGTCCTAGAGGGACATAAAAATTGTCAGCCTTTAAATAATAATCTAGGAAAAAATATGAACTTTAACAAAATAATGGTAGCAAACCAGACTTGGCAAAAACTGCCCCCCCAAAAAAAACTTTTTTTTGTTTAAATCCTTTACTTTATTTATTTATATTAGATATAAATAATAATAATCACTGGCGTGACAGGCCGATAGGCCCTGAGCCTGCCCCAACGCCATCTATCCGTGTTTGGTGGAACTGCCTCCACCTGGGTGACGGCTGTGTGGTCAGCACTGCATGCACCTAAACACGAACAGGCGTATCAGGGGCTTGCTAGACGGAGAGTGGCCGTCACGTCTTTACTCACGTAACTCCCCAGTTTGTCTTGACGCTGGGTGGACGCCGAAAAGTGGAACTACAGCCGGAAATTGAATCCATTACCTCGCGGACATGAGTCCAACGCTCTAACCACTAGACTATGGAGTTCCATTTATATTATATATGGATCGGAAGAATTTTGTTTCTCCTTAATGCTCTTATGCAGCAGCGAGGATATGAATGACAGGACCTACCGCTACAGCTCAAAGTGGAATCCGAACCAGTACTCGATTTGCACCTGAGAGAGGTTGTCCCCCACCTGGACTCGAACCTGGGACCCCTTGATTACAAGGCGAAAATTATATAAAACTATCGCAGATAGTTTAATATGTGAAATCGTCACCATGGAGTTCACACTATTTGTGGCATTTTTGCTTTTATTTATTTATTTGTTTATTGGTTTAAACCAGTTGATATTTTGAAAAAAAAGACTGGTTTAAAAAAGCCAACCCTACAGCAAACCTCACTCACCATATAAACTGTCATTCCCACCTAAGTTGCTGGGCGGCTCCTGACCCTATTTTCTTTAAAATGCCCCTTTTTTTAGGCCGGGTTGATAGCAAGGAGTTAATTTCTCAGGGCTGTATGATACATCGTGCCATGAGTATCGTCCAGGTATGAGAAATTGAGCACCCCGTAGAACTCATTTTCAACCCCTATTTTATAGAAGGCTACGAGCAGATTTTTCAACCCCTTTGTGAAAGGCTACGAGCATATTTCGCATCCCCTATTTATAAAAGAATACCAACACATTTTCCAACCCTTATTTAACATAGTAGAAATTTTATAAAAGACTAAGACACCTTTTTTTTGCAACCCCTATTTAATATAGCAGAGATTACACCCCACATCGTACACAAGGCTACGATTTACTCCCTATTTAACATAGTATAGTTTATAAAAGGGTATGAAGCTCTTTTTCAAGCCTTACAGAGGCTACGGCCCATCCCCTATTTACAAAAGACTACGGTACCTTTTTCCTACCCCTATTTAACATGCAGAGATTAGACCAGTGCATAATTTCGTGAAAGGGTACGAAGCTTATTTTGCAACCCTTATTTAACATGGCAGAAATTTCATAAAAGACTACGAAGCCTTATTTAACATATCAGAGATTATAACATAAATCTGAATTCAATTTTTATACCACACCCTATAACGTACGCAATGGTCAAATATATCTCGTAAACGGAAATTCTGTTTTCACATTTGGAACTAGGGCACAGAATACTATTTGTTAAAAAAATGGTGACCTCGGGGTCAAAGGTCAAATATTTAACCCTGTATATCTCGTAAACGGCTAGACATTGAAATTTTGTTTTTTAAATATGTACGAAGAAATTTCAACGGCATCAATTTCAGCGGCTGGAGAGGGGGAGGCGGTGCAGGGGGAAGGGGTTATTGACCTTCTCCAGGAATATTAAAAAAAATACGCCGTAGATGCTGTCGAAAATTATTAATGAGTTTGCTCTATTTACATTAGACTGGAGACTATACTCGACCTAACCTACAGAACAGTATAGGCTGTGAAATAATTTTCGGTTGCTAATAAAAAGACATTACAAAATAACACATTTAAACTTTCGCTACAGATACAACAATAATTGCTTACCCACAAACAACTCGTTACAATTACTTAGATAATAAAAATAATAGCCTATAACACTACAGTTCAATTTCCAATTAATAGCTGCTTTAACAATAGTAATAATAATAGTTTTAAATAAATTACATTACACAAAAAAAAATTCCCTACGATATTTCTTCTAGTCTACCAATAATGGCCGCTGACATTAATACTACAGTTTATTCTGTTAGGGAATTATTAGGTAAGGATAAAACAACTGCAGAGAGACTTAGCCAATGGCTATTACTAGAAAACCTGCACGATAACAAACATTGGAGATATTGTTTATGCCGATGGAGAACAAAGACTTCCATCTTTAGAGCCAATTACACAACCATTTTGCGATAATATTATGCTTGTTAAGATTTCTAGCTGGGAATTATGCTGCGAGGGACAAAGAACTAACAAGAGTTTTCTAATTAAGAAAACTACTTGTAGTTCTTTCAACACATTTATACGAGCCAACTTTCCTGAATTTTCTTTAGCTTTATATGGTGTTAAAGCAAAGTTACCCTTCTTTCTAAATTTCACGACTAAAAGGGCAAAAGGTGTACAACAGGTTGTGGAGAAATATTTGGGAGGCATAACCAGGAAGTATAAAGATCAAATTGTTATTCCATATAAAGTAGAATTGGGAGATATACCAATAGAAAAATTACTAGAACGTTTCCACAGATTTTAGAGCAACTACAGACCGAATACTACTTTCTTTTAGACTTCGACATTACCCAAGATTTTGCTTGTTTATTTATTAAGAGGGACATGGAACAATATCTTGTTAGTAATTTTAATTTTAGAATGGAAGGTTCTCCTATAATAACTTTTGAAAAGAACATTAACATCAATTTTCAATAACGATAATTCTGTAGGTATAGATTGTATTAGATGTAATACAACTGGTTCGTCTACTAAGATTTATAACAAATTTGTTTGTCAACTAACATCTCCGGGTACATCTAAAAATCTAGGAAACCATTTAATAGATTACATTAATTGTCCCGAAGATTGAAAGAAACATTCGAAAGTAGTTTAGCACAAGAAAATGGGATTACGAGATTAGAATCTACTATCTTTAACTATTCCGCTGATCAATGTTACAATGGGATCCGATACAAGACTGTTTAGATCTAATTTTATATAGCAAAGAATACTTTACAAACGCTCCGTTTTATAAGGTTCCCATTTCTAAGATGTGGACAAAATTAACGGACAGTTTGCAGAACAGCTGTTTAATAGTCAATAAAACACAACAGCTTTTAAGTTATGTTTATTGGGGGAATTTACACACTACGAAGTTAACAGGTTTCCAAGTAAAGTTGCCCGATAAGAGAGAATATCGAGAAAAGTTAATAAAGTTTGTACTTTCTGCTTTTAGTTTAAACACATTGCCAATTAATTATGTTGTTGTAAGAGAGCGCGATTAGGAGGATCGAATATCTATAGAGCAGAAGTGTTATTTAAAAGAGGGAAAAACATATTATACTAAGAGTAATTCTCTTTTTTCTACTATCTCCAAAGACATTAATCTTACAGCTCTTGGTTTAGTGGACACAAGTAATGTTCTTCCGGAGGTGTTTCGAAAGAGGATTAATATTACCCATCGTTTATATCCGTGTAATGTAAGAGAAATATCGCCGCCTAGTAAGGTTTATTTGCAGTCCATTACGAAGCGATTTAAAGAATTAGAAGAGCTAAAAGTACAACAAATGCAAGTAGAATATCGAAATGTAAATAAACAACCTGTGGAAGAAAGAAAGAAGAGATATAGAGAATTATTAGATATTATTAAAGAGAGGGAGCAGCAAGAAGAAGAACTAAAAGGCCTATTTTCTAAGCTTTGGAGCGAATTCGATAGAGATTGTTCTTATTCTGTGTTTGCGTTTACTGTTAGAGAGTTTAAGTCTTTTAAATATGTGGGTTCATTAGTAGCTAAGAATGATCAACTGGAAGACAAGCTGGTTTGTTATGTGAAAGGCGGGTATAAGAATATGTTTCTGGAGCTATATTCCAATGTATCTTATTTAAAGAATGTAGGATTTTGTTTCCTACAGCATAATGGACTTAGAATTGTTTATTTCCCAAACAATATTAGTTTTGCTTCCTTGGTAACAGGTGGTGTAAAATATTTTAATGGATATCGCTTTACTTGTATTAGAAGTGTTATTGCGAATGATAGAGTTTTTAAGAATAAGGAAGAGTTTAATTGGAAACAGGACACTTTAGACGAAATCGACACTATATTAATGGGACAATACAGATAGATGTTAAAGTGAGTCACTGCCAAAGATTAGAAGATTTACAGGAAGGAGAAGAATTATTAATAGAAGTTCTGCAGTTATTAGAGTATAGAGGTAAGACTCGGTACGTGTTAATTTTTAATTTAATTTAATTTATTTTCTTTCAGTATGGTTATATTTAAGCTTCTCTACATTGGAATGTCATCATTATATTACAGAAAAAGAACAGCTTTATGCCCTACAATTAATACATATAGTATATAGTGAATTATAAAGATATTAGAAAAAGGAATAGGATTATAGGCTAATAGGAGGACGTAGTTAAAGTGCAGCATTAGTATTCATATATTATTTCCTTCAATTTATTTTTAAATACGGCCAGCTTTCTCTCCGTTCTGCAGCTGGGTGGTAATTCATTCCAGACCCTACTTTCTAATGCACACAACGTTTTGCAGCCATATTTTTCTTTATTACTTTTGGGTACGCGTATACTTCAGATGTTATTGGATCTCAGACTGGTATACAGTAAGTTATTTGAAAGCACTACTTTGTTCGTTAGAATGTGTTTTTCAGTATGAATTGTCTTGTGAATTCTTAACAGAAATATATATTTTAGCCTTGATTCAATTGTAGGTAAACGAAATTTAGTTCTACCTGCACGGGAGCTTAGATGTCTGCTGTTACTCATTATTCTGATAGCCCAATTTTGCATTCTTTCTAATTTGCAGACATTGCATCGATTTGTTCCGTACAGACCAGATGAACAATATTCAAGTGATGGATGAATAAACGTTTTATAGAATAATAACTTATAATCGCAAGGTATAAACTTACATATGTAATAAAACTGCTTTATTTCATATACATTGCTTGCACAGGTTTTTAAAACATAATAGGAAAATGATAAGTTACTGTCAAGGTATACACCAAGATATTTCATATATGAACTAGGGCAAATATCTGCTTTTCCTATTCTAATACGTTTTTCAGGTAGTAGTTTCGAAGTATTTTCAGAGCAAAGTATTAACACTTGCGTTTTGGATTCATTCACTTGAAGTATATTAGATTTGTACCAACAGAGGACATGAGGAATTTTGTTCTAAATCTTTGTTATAAGTTCATCCAAGTTATCTGATGAATCATATAGAATACAATCATATGCATATAGGTATATCTCAAGGTAGAGGTTGTTATGTGCAATGTCATTAATATATATGTTGAACAATTTGGTTCCAAGAATAGATCCTTGTGGTACACCAAGGGAGACATTTAGTTTATTCGAAATTGTGTTGCTCACTTTGGTACTAATGTTTCTATTGCTCAGAAAGTTTTCCACCCAATTACAAGCAGAGATGGAAAAATTACACTGAGAGTGCAATTTCTGTATTAATAACTTGGGTTGAACAGTATCAAATACTTTGTTTACATCTAGAGATACAATAGTTATAAATTGTTTACCTTTACGGTCTAGAATTTTCCGCCAGTTATTTAACAGTTCATGTAAAAGTAATTCCGTGCAACGACTTTGTCTAAATGCAAACTTTTTATTATTAATTAAATTTTGATTACCGACATATTGTTCAATTTGAATATCTATTACTTTCTCTAGAATCCGACTTAGAGAAGTTATTGAGATTGGTCTATAGTTATTTATTTTATTTATTTTATTTACATCACCACCTTTAAATACGGGGGTGAACATTGCATATTTCCATATTTCAGGGAATCTACATTCATCGATTGAGGAATTAATTAAGTGAGCTAAATGTTCAGGAATCCATGATGCAAACAATTTCAAAATACGATTGCTTATACCAACAACATCCGGACTTTTAGTAATGTCAAGCTTCAATAATATTTTTTTAAATACAATCATTAGAAACGTGACTAAAATGGAATTGAGACCCGCGAAGAGGTTTATTATCTTCATTTTTCTCGGAGGTATTGGAATTATTCATAGATTGATCACTAAATGGTATATTTGAAATAGTGTTGCCGATATTAGCAAAATAAGTATTCAGAACATTTGAGATTTGCTCTGGTTTCGAAATAGACTCATCATCAATTTGAACAGAAACAATGGGTTGTATTTTCTTATTGTCTGTTAAGACCCTAAACATTTTAACTTTGTTATTGCCTACATATTTTTAGAGTATATCTGTTGAAGAAAAAATTTTGTCTTAGCAAGTCTAACTATTTTCGTTACATAATTTCTTAAACATTTATATTGTTCCCAGGTATATTCCTTGTCTGGGTTTAGAGCATATTTGAACATGGGATTCTTGAATGAAATCAGTCGAAGCAAATTTTGTGTGATCCAGATCCAGGGACGTTTTTTATCCCTGACGCGAAATGTTTTTATGGGTGCAAAAGCATCAAGGGTTTCAGTTATTAACGACTGCAAATATTTTGCCTTATCATTTAGATCTGGTATCGTTAATACATTATGAAAGAGCAAATAAGAACAATAATTGAGAAAATAAAGTTCTTAAATGAGCGCTTAGTAAGGAGTATCCTTGGCATTTTATTTTTATTTTTATTTTTTTTGTAGTTTTAAACTAATTGACGTGTATATCATAAAATGATAACTCATGTCATGAAGCACGACAGCAGATTTGCAATGCATTTCATGTTTATTTCTGAAAATATGATCAATAAGACTTTCACTTGTATCTGTAACGCGTGTAGGAAGGGGAATGAGTTGTATATATCCTGCACATTCCATTGTTTCAAAAAGGCTTCTATCTGTTGAACATGGTATAAGAACATCGTGATTCATGTCCTCGACAAGAACTGATGCGTGGTATGAAGTAAATGTCTGGAGAATATGTTCTAATTTTTCATTAAAAATAGCATGCTCATTAGGTGGCCTGTATAGACAGCCAATAATTAGTTCTTGATTTACATGTTTCAATTTTAAAGAGAGCCATACTCCTTCAATATCAGTATCGCATACAGAGTATATTAATTCATAGACTACATTGCTTTTAACATAGACAACAATACCTCCCCCTCGTTTACCATAAGTACGGTCAGATCTATAAATTTGAAAGCCTTCTAATTCTACATGCCTATCCGGGATAGTATCATCAAGTCACGTTTCAGTCATTGCGATGTAAGTAAATTGAGAAATATTTGACGCTGCAATTTCATCAATTTTGTTTCTTAGACGGTTGATATTAATATGACACACATTTATGTTTTCAAGGCCGTTTGGGAGATTAACGTCTTCTATACGAGGGTATAAATTGGCCAGAACTTTCCTGTTTAGAGCGCTTAAACGGTTTACAACAGCGGGGGGGGGCGGTCATTGACACAGCGAAGGGGGAGGGAGAGAGAGGTATTTACAGTTAGGTCATTGTCAACCTCGGGAGCAAGGAGCATCCTATTTACATTGAAAATAAGAAAATGCAGTGTATATTGATGGCAAAATACCTGGGAGGGTATAAAGGGTGATCATACAATATGGAAATATAAGCAATACTGTACGAACAGAAAAATAATATATTTATGTAACTTGTAAAAATTAATAAGAGTGGATTTCAAAATTATAATAGTTATATAATAGGTTGTATCAAAATGCTAAATTCTATACAAAGAGTCATTCTGTGAAGTTAGTAAGTTTCATTTACAATAAATTTATTCAGCTGTGTGAAACTGAAAACACTTTAGCTTACATTTCACTTCCGGTATTTGTTAATATCGTTAGTACTGTCACCTTTCACTTTTTCCTTGTTGTGCAGTGCCAGAATTTTGCCATTAGATGTCCAAACACGTTGAAATAGTCCACTGTTTTTTACCTGGTGAAACAACTGCAGATTCTGGTGCGTGAGATTTTCCGTGATGGAGATATGTGGGGCGGTGACCTTCAATTGCTTCTTTCTCTGCAACACTAGGCGTCGAATCCGGTAGGAGACGAAACGAACAATCATGGCTCGGCTTTTTCCATCCCGTCTTTTGGCTCCCAGGCGATGACAACGCTGGATGTCGGAGGTTTTCACTGAAACTTGTGCCTTATCCTGAAGAATGTTCAGGATCTCTTCCTCGCAGTTTTCATTGTCCGATTCACCGACACCATGGATCACAAGATTTAATCATCTATCATACTGTTCAAGTGAATTCACTTTGTCTTGGAGAAAGTCCACTGTGCTCCGAAAAGCTTTAATTTCTATTAAAATTTGCAGGCATTTCCGTTTTGTATGTATCTAATTGTTGGTTGGAACACGAGTTAGAGAATGGACAACTAGATTTAAATATTAAATTTAAGATAAAGCTGAGTCCTCTTAAGGCAGCACCAAATAAGCATAAGGAAAGGGGGGTATTTACAGGTGTTTAGATGTGTTAGTTTGTAATGTCTTTTCTTTATTATCCGAAAATGTATTTCACAGCCTATACACTGTTCTGCAGGTTAGGTCGAGTATAGTCTCCAGTCTAGTGTAAATAGAGCAAACTCGTTGGTATTTTTCGACAGCAGCTACGGCGTACTTCTTTATTATTTCTGGAGAAGGGCAATAACCCCTTCCCCCTGCACCGTGTACCCCCCTCCAGACGCTGAAATTGATGCCGTTGGAATTTTTTCGTACCTGTTTGATGGTTCTGATTTAACAACTGCTGATAAAAAAATAGGTCCTGTAAATAATTTTCTCAGTGCAGAGTTCAGCGAGGTACAAATATATTTCAATAATCAACTAATTTCCTATTCCTCGCATACATATCTATTTCGATTGTATATTGAAAAACTACTAAATTAAAATGTCAATGCAAAAACAACTCACCTTCAGAGCGCAATGTGGTTAAAAGGTACTGCCGGACATATAGGCTGTGTGGCCGATAAGAATAATCAGGGTTTTAAACAACGCTCACTTCTCACAGCGTTAAATAACCCCCTTTGAGTTACTGGGGTATATTCATGGTGATATTTTCAATCAGGAAAAAATTATATTCACTGGTTTACAGTTGCGTATTAAGTTGATTCCAGCCAAATCAGTATTTTGTCTAATGGGCGAGACTGGAGCTGAGGGTAAAGTTGTAATTACAGATGCAACACTGTTCGTGAAAAAGGTTGATGTATCGACCACGGTGAAAATAGCACAAAATAAAGTATTACAAAATCGTAAATTTAGAGTAAAATACTCAATAACAAAGGTGCAGGTGAAGACAAAGATTTTACCGCAGGGCATTATGGACACCACTCTTCCAAATTTGTTTTCCGGCATAGTGCCTAAACGTATTATTATTGGGTTTGTTACTAATACAGCTTTCAACGGCACTTATCAAAGAAATACTTTTAATTTTAAGCATTTCAGTATGTCATTCTTTACATTGTATGTTGACGGAACTGGTAATCCATCTAGACCGCTTCAGCCAGATTTTGATAATAAACTATATATACAAGCATATCCTACGATGTTTACAGGTTCTGGTATTTATTATTCTAATCAAGGTAATGATAATTCACTTGCCGAATATACTAATGGTTATACTCTACTGGTGTTTGATTTAACTCCCGATTCCAGTACAAGTGCTGCATTTCATACTAGCCCACAGCGACAGTGAAGTGTACGATTAGAAGTTCATTTTAAGCAAGAACTGCCGTCTCCTGTAACAGCTGTTATTTACGGCGAATTCTCCTCAAAACTAGAAATTGATTTCCAGAGAAAAATATATTAATTAAAAGAAAATATTAAATACCCTTGAACTTTATGAGGCATTACAACAGACTTTGCCTAGAAACCATTTTATACGTGTATATGTTACAGATCAACTACCTCCGTTTATTAATACATTTCCTGCAGCCATTATTTTAAATACTGATCCTAGTAATAACCCCGATGAATATTGGGTTGCTGTTTATATTTCTAATTCAGGGCACGGTGAATATTTTGATAGCTATGGGCTTCCACCATGTATACTGTATCATATAAGGTTTTTAAAACGAAACTCTTTATTTCATACGTAGAATAATAGATGAATTCAATGTGATTTATCTCAATTCAATGAACACTATTGTTTTCTCTATTTTGCATGTCGTGCATCTGGCTATTCAATACAGGAATTCTTAAATAAATTCTCAACCGGCAACATTAATGCTAGCGATATTATGCTTTATTCGTTTATAAGGGTGGTCCCTGGCGTGAGATTAAGTTCTCCGTAAACTATGTGTATGTGTTGGTCCCTGGCGCGAGATTAAGTTCTCCGTAAACAATGTGTGCGTGTGGGGGGGGCTTAATTGCGAGATGAATTGCCAAATGAGCTCAGTTAGCAGTATACACAAAACTTCAAGTGTATGTTACAGTGTAGACTGTGGTGGAAGTCCTGTGTAATCTTTGGTATTATTTTTGGAAAAAAGTTACTGTAGTCTTTCATGTATTATAAAAGGAAATATTTTTTATTCTATAACTTATTTTTTTCGTAAGTTGGTTATAGAATAAAAAGTACCTAGGTCACTCAATGCCCACATACGAAAATGTGAAACCAGAATTTCAATATATCTAGCCGTTTAAGAGATATATAGGGTTCAATATTTGACGTTTGACCTCGAGGTCACCACTTTTTTCACTTATAATATTCAATGCTCTAATTCCAAATGTGAAAACAGAATTTCAATATGTCTAGCCGTTTACGAGATATACAGGGTTTCATATTTGACCATTGACCTCGAGGTCACCACCTTTTTCACAAATAATATTCAACGCCCTAGTTCCAAATGTGAAAACAAAATTTCAATATGTCTAGCCATTTACGAGATATACAGGGTTAAATATTTTACCTTTGACCTCGAGGTCACCAATTTTTTCACGAATAGTATTATGTTCCCTAGTTTCAAATGTGAAAACAGAATTTCAATATATTTAACAGTTTACGAGATATATTTGACCTTTGCCTAGGTTATAGGGTGTGGTATACAAATTGACTTCAGATTTCTGTTATAATCTCTGCTATGTTAAATAAGGCTTCGTAGTCTTTATGAAATTTCTGCTATGTTAAATAAGGGTTGCAAAATAAGCTTCGTACCCTTTCACGAAATTATGCGCTGGTCTAATCTCTGCATGTTAAATAGGGGTTGGAAAAACGTGCCATAGCCTTTTATAAATAGGGTGATGGGCCGTAGCCTCTGTAAGGGTTGAAAAAGAGCTTCGTACCATTTAATAAACCATGCTATGTTAAATAGGGAGTAAATCGTAGCCTTGTGCACGATGTGGGGTGTAATCTCTGCTATATTAAATAAGGGTCGTAGTCTTTCATAGTGTTGGAGGACGTAATCTCTGCTATATTAAATAATGGTTGCAAAAAAAGGTGCCTTAGTCTTTTATAAAAATTTGCTATGTTAAATAAGGGTTGGAAAATGTGTTGGTAGTCTTTTATAAATAGGGGATGCGAAATATGCTCGTAGCCTTTCACAAAGGGGTTGAAAAATCTGCTCGTAGCCTTTTATAAAATAGGGGTTGAAAACGAGTTCAACAGGGTGCTCAATTTCTCATACCTGGACGATACTCATGACACCATGTATCATACAGCCCTGATAAATGAACTCCTTGCTATCAGCGCAGCCCGAAAAAAGGAGAATTTAAGAAAATGGGGTTAGGTGCAGCCCTCATACTCACCTACATGATATTACCTTCAGAACTTGAAAATTTCCACACTTGCAGGTACAATATTCTCACTATATGGTAGAAATATTCCAATGAAAATAATAATAATAATAATATGGATGGAATTGTCTACGAATTTTCTTGCTCGTAAATGCACTGTAAAATACGGTTTCTTAAAATTAATAAAGCAGTTTTTTTTTTTTTTGCACTGAGAAATAATTTTCATACAAATGAAATATCAACATTATTTCATTTTAAACGTATCGGTTTCGAAATAGGACCACTGATTTTTTTTTAAAACCAGCATATTCTCAATTTGAATAAAAAGAGGAAGTTGAAATTTCATACAAAAGAAAGTTATTTCTACTATTTCACGAACGTGCGCATCCATTGCGATATTTCTTTAAACTGATCGCAAATGGCGGATCTAAAACGCATTTTCCACACCGTTTGAACTAGAGATACGAAATTTGGCATATATTTGTATTATGACGAGTATTTTAGGAAAATATTACAAACTTTTAGAAACGTCGCCATCTTGGATCCGAATTGGCCCCCTAAAAATAATTTTCGACCCCGTTTCAGCTAAAGAAATGAAATTTTATTTGGAGGCGTTCCTTCAAGAGTAAGTCACGACAATATAATAAAAAGTTAAAAAAAAGTCGCCATTTTAATCTAAAATGGCCTCCTGAAAACCCATTTTCTAAATTACTAAGCTTAGACAAACGAAATTTGGTATGAAGGTGTACCATGAGGAGTAGGTTACAAAACGTTGTAAAAAAATACCAATGGGGGCGCACCCCCCCCCCCGGTGGGTGGTATAACTGTAACATGGAGGCGCATTCCGCCAGAGAGTGCCTGATTAAGATAAAGGGGGGCGCAGCACCCCAAACCCTGATGTTGGGAGCGCTTCTAAAGAATATGGAAGCAAACCCACGGTGACAAAGAAAAATGTGTCTTTCTCACCGTGGGTTTGCTTCCATATTCTTTAGAAGTGGTCATTGAGTAAGCGAATTCACCACCCAATTGTTCACGATCGCTTTGTAAAAAACCTGAGCTAGAATAGGGATTCAACCCATGCTAGCTGGGTATCGTACCGAGAAGACGCCAGAGTTAATACTGCACCATCCCACCAGCTTAAAATTTAAGAAAAATATCAGTAAGTTAAGTTTCTAGCTTATCTTTGGAAACAAATTACATTCTTTATATAAATTGTGTAGACCAAAGGGTGCATGTTTATTTATTTATTCAATGACTTATAGACAAATTGTGGACATTGCGCCGGAAGACGGGCACGTAGACCTATGTGCCCTTTTTCCAGCAATTGCTTTAAACTACCCGCCATGTTCTTTTCTACATGTCCTTCAAATTTCAAGTCAACATCTCTATTCGTTAGCTTGGTAGAATGAAATATGTAGAAAAGTTTTCGCAAGTGAAAACTGTTGTCTTGCTTTCGGACCCTGTTGGCGGACAAAACCTCAACTTGCTAATGATGAAGTTTTGTTCATGGTTCAGCAATGTGTTTTATGTACAACTTCTTCACATGTTTTCCGTCAGAGGCTAATCATTTAAACAGTGCGACATAAAGATTGGTCTAATCAGATCACACATAAAAAAGTGAATTAGTCCGTCACCGAAAAAGTACATACTTTTCGATTCAAAGTGAATGGGAGAATGCCATAGTTAGAATGGTGTTTAAAATGGTATGGAGCGGCCACTTTGAATCCAAGATGGCGACTTTTTCAAAATGTTGGAATATTTTCCTAAACCACTCTTGATTATACACCTTTATGCCAAATTTCTTAGTTCTAGAACAAACTGTGTTGAAAATGTTTTCTGGTGGCCATTTTGAATCCAAGATGGTGACTCTCTCAAACTTTTGTACTATATTCGTAAACTACTCTTGATAATACACTTGTATGCCAAATTTTGTACCTCTAGCTCAAACGGTGTTGGAAATGAATTTTTCGGGTCCGCCATTTTGAATCTAAGATGGCCTCTTTAGAGACATGTTGAAATATTTTCGAAACTTACTGGTAATGATGTACCGTCATACCAAATTTTGTTTTTCTAGCTCCAGCCGTTTAGGCTGTGTACTGGATTCCTAAATCCTTGATATGTTTAGGTGCAACATACTAGTTTTTGCAAATTGATTTTTGTTTTCAGTCCCAAGAAGGCAGGGATTAGAAAAATATTTGCTGAGACAATTTAACAAAGCTATTGTTACTGTGATTTCCAATGTTCGTTTTCGTTTAACACTGTGCTTAGAATTGTTTGTGTTTTCTTTCTTCAACTTAATCACCATGAAATCTTTGATTGCCGGAAGAAGGGCACATAACATGCATACACAATGTTCAATATATTTTCATGCAAACTTTGAAATCTATTGGTATAGCTAACAGTTTTCAAATAGTTTTCTATGCTTTATATACTTTAGTCATCGACATAAATATTATTTCAAAAACTTCTTAGTAACATTGAACCTAAATCTTTACCAGCTGTTTACCAAACTCACTAAACGAGTTCCTGAGCTTCTAAGGATAGCATCTACAGTTTATGGCAAAGTGGGTTACCAACAGTGGTGTTATGAATAAAGAAGTCAATTGTGAAATTCCCAACGCATTGTATTCCCGAATATTTCGGAATTCTGACATTCACATTTGGCAATTAACGCCACCATAATTGGTGTTATCTTGAATGTGAACACTTATTATCCAATTCGAAGAGAACCAAAATGAACGTCCAACGTATCTGGAGCGCTAAAAGTTCTGGCAGTTCCTGGATTCAAACTTGTGCACATGGGAAGCAAAAGTACAATAACCATGTACTTTTAACCTCCCGGCCACGAGGGTCACGCTAGACACTCTTCAATTCAGGCTGGTTTTTGCAGCGCTGCAGTTAGAGTAAGTCTGTCCAGGATTATTTCTTCCAGCATTCCACAGAGGTTGAAGTTGCAGAGTTAATATTTATGGTACACGATTTCACTCACTAAGTTCTTTCGGAAAATATATATAAAAAACATTTAACTTCCTTCAAACCAAGTAGTGTGTTGCTCGAGTCAATAACCACAGGAAAACAGGTAACAACACTCTAGTGGAAACAAGAAAACTTTTGTGTTAAAAAACTTTTAACACTGTTAACCTTGCTACAATTAACGCACAGTAATTTAAAAATAACTACTGTACAGTAATTCAATTTGTACGTCGTTTTTCATTTAGAAAAACTTCAATGTGTAGTTCTAAATAACGGACAGTTTTTATTAACACTATGAAAAATAATATATAAGCGGTTGCATAACACTTGCAGGACTAATAATAATAATTTCGCAAGTCTAATGTAAGTTTTATTTATGTAAACATACAACTGTACATTAATAATGCGTATGTGAACATATGAACCACGGCGTAACGTTAGGGCCTGGAAAGCAGGCGGGACAGAAGCTTTAGAAATTACTCATTTATACTCATCGATATATCCTTTGCGTCGCTCTGAACGGCATTTCTAGTAAGCATGTAATAAATAAATATTTCCTCCGCTTCATACAATCAAAGATTTGTAATGCTTTCGAGCACTCCAGTATCATTCAATAGAGCTTAGTAGTTTTAGCACTAAACGACCTTAGTAGTTTTAGCACTAACTTTCAAACTTTAAACTTAGCAAAAGATATGTAATGAGTTCTATAACTCAACACTGCTTCATCCCAGTAGCCGACCATCCTGACTGAGGGTTTTCCATGGTTTTCCCCAGCCATACCAGGCAAATGTCGGGATGGCACCTTCAACATAGGTCCTGGCCGACCCCTTCCCAAATTATTTCCCCTCCCCTATCCCGGTCTGAAACTTAGATGCCTAAACCATAAACAAAATTCATAATAAATTCATGACAGACTGGGAGAGTTCAGCATTCTCAGTAATGAATGTGAAATAGATGTCTGTTGACATCTCTACTCTATTGATGTCAGTGAAATCAAAAATACTTTCACATCCCGGAAAGCCCGTCGCATGCTTTAGTTTCACTTAATCGATTGACTGAATTATCATAAACGACCAAAAACCATCTTCTAAGGAAGGAATCCACGGTTTTGGTAAAGTGGACTCCGAACCATTTCGTTCGATAGACCCATTGGCAAATTTAATCCGCGAACACGTGCATACTTACCTCTCGTCCTCACCCCGAGATCCAGTTTTATTACATATGCATAAGTTCTGACCTTTATATACGAGAAACACTCTAAAAGCAGATAAAAGTGGCTTATTGATAATTATTTCTTCCCTTATAACTAACTAGTGTTCTATTTTTACGCAATTTATAAATAATTAATTTTCCCTATTATCTTTTAAGTAATTTCCATACTTCATCGACTACTATGCACTAAATTTACATTTTTACCTGTTCCAATATATATAAAATATTGGTTGAAATGGGCCATTTAATCCTTTTACAGGTAGACACGATAATTTTCGTCACGTCTTTGTATGTGCACATAGAACAATACTATGTAACTTGCTTTGCTTCGCTGGGGGCGCTACCCCCAGCCCCCCATGGGAGCTGCTCTCCCAACATCAGAGTTTGGGGGCGCTGCGCCCCCTTTAACTTAGTCAGGGACTCTCTGGCGGACTGCGCCTCCATGTTACAATTATACCACCCACCGGGAGGGGGGGGCTGCGCCCACATAGGTATTTTTTTACAATATTTTGTAACCTACTCCTCATGGTACACCTTCATACCAAATTTCGTTTTTCTAAGCTTAGTAATTTAGAAAATGGGTTTTCGGGAGGCCATTTTGGATTAAAATAGTGACTTTTTTAACGTTTTTTTATATTGTCGTGACTTACTCTTGAAGGTAAGTCTTCAAATAAAATTTTATTTCTCTAGCTCAAACGTTGTCGAAAATTATTTTTGGGCGGCCATTTCGGATCCAAGATAGCGACGTTTCTAAAATTTTGTAGTATTTTCCTAAAATACTCGTCATAATGCAAATATATGCCAAATTTCGTATCTCTAGTTCAAACGGTGTGGAAAATGCATTTCTAGATCCGTCATTTTGGATTCATGATAGCGCCTTTGGATACATCGTGCAAAATTTTCGTAACCTAATAGCGATAATGTACATTCATGCCAAATTTAATCTCTGTATCTCTAACGGTTTATTGTGTCTATTCTATACAACAATAGGTTTCGCGGCCAGTTTGGATCCAATATGGCGACTTTTAAAACATTTTGTAATATTTTCCTAAATTACTCGTCATAATACACCATCATACCAAGTTTCATATCTCTAACTCAAACGGTGTAGAAAATGCATTTTTAAGGTACGCCATTTTGTATCCAAGATGACGTCTTTGGGTAAATTGTGTAATTTAATCTTAACCTACTATTGATAATGTACCTCCATGCCAAAATTAATTTTAATAGCCCCAGTAGTTTAGACTGTGTATTCTATACAACAATGGGTTTGGCGGCCATTTTGGATCGAAGATGGCGACTTTTACAAAATTTGAAAAAAATTTCGTAGCCTTCTGGCGATAATGTACCTTCATACCAAATTTTAATACAATAGCCCTAGCCATTTAAGCTCTCTATTCTATACAACTTTGGGGTTTAACGGTCATTTTTAATCCAATATGGCGACTTTTTCAAAATGTCGGATTTTTTACTTTACCTACTCATAGTCCTATTATACCTTCATGCCAGATTTTGTGTTTCTAGCTCCAGTAGTTTGGCCTGTGAATTTATACGGGTGAGTCAGTGAATCAGTCACTGAATCAGTCAGTGAGTGTCCATGGGGCTATATACCAGGTAGTATATAGATCCCTGCATGTGCACATAGAACTATACTATGTAACTGAGCCGATTTTCAATAAATGAAGCAAAATGAAATATACAAATGAAAAAATTATAAAGTACACTAAATACATAATGTCTCCATACGTACTACAGAAAAATAAAAAAAAAAAATTTGGTTTGCCTTGACCAGGACCCGAACCACTGATCTTTCGCATGGCAAGCGAACGTTCTTCCATGACTACACAAGGGCTGCTAATATGTACCCTACGTTTAAGCTGGCAGTACGGTCCAGTGGTATGGTGGCTGTCTTCTTAATAAAACAATTAACAAAGGTTCGAGTTCTCTTTTAATCAAGCTTTCAATTTCACGAAGAACCGAATAGTGAATTATGTTAATAAACGTCGACTTCTAAAGAATGTGGAAGGAAACGCGCCGGTGAAATTTACGAATGTTGGTTCGGAAAGGCAAAATAAAATCTATGGGTGTTAACAGAACATGCCATTGATCTGAAGTAACCACTTTTCATGTTATCATTCCTAGAAAAAAGCACCATTTGTTAACCAGGTTTTGATAGAGTAACCTGTGGAGTTATTCTAGACTTCCGATCTGAATACTTCAGTTCAATCCCCAATCAGGTAATGATTTTTTCGCTTCAAAAGATTGCTGCAAACAAAAATTCATCTCCGGTTGGAGAGGTACGTGGTATCACTGGAGACAGTCCGTT
>JAGDQP010003166.1:37272-48431 GCA_022664845.1 Lepisma saccharinum
CGTTAGTAAATAGTTTGCGTGTGTTCTTTAGCATAACGATGGCGTAGATTATATGTTTTTCATTGGTCTTTCTCTATCTCTTTCTTCGCATTTTCTTATCATGTCTTTGTCTCTTTCTCTTCTCTCTTTCTATTCTTCTTTAACTATTCCCCTTACTTATTCTTTCTTTCTCCCTCTTTGCCGTGTTTCAGACCTGAAACTAGGTTACTTTTGATGATGTGGTGATCCAATCAAACCAGAACATAAGTGAACCGGTGGTTCAATGACCCAATCCAAAACTTGATCCGGTCTAAAAAATATAATTAACTGGGAATTTTGGCATCGTATTTTTCGTGCTCTGGGGATAATATCTACTTGTCCTGGTCACCCCTGAAGGAAACACTTGTCAAACGTAAGGAAACAGTGAAATTCTCTGCTTTCATCTCCGGGTAGCCGGATAGGAATTCTAGAGCCGGTGAACTTATACAACCCTCACCCAAATGACGCGGTGACCTGTTTCAGCTCTGACATCTTCATTCTATTTGTGGGGATTGTTATAAGCACTAGAAGATTTGTGTTGAAATTATTAGAACATTATATTCGGAATAGGAGAAAGCTTGAATGACATGTTCGGAACTGATTAAGTTTCAGAAATTGGTACGAACTTGCACCACTTTCTTTATATTTCGAGAGGAGAAATATTATTCACATAAGTTTGGCACAAAATTTTTCTCCACCATATAATTTATCAACATACTATTAAATGTGCCTCATTAACGTTTGAAATGTGAAACACATAAAGTTTGCAATGCCTATAAGGAACATACCAATTCTGATTTTGAACATTTGTAACTTTTCATTTTGATGCAGTTTGGACTTGTAACCTTGGCTCTTTCTGTTAGAAATTTTTCTGTCTCTGTCTGGGAGATATCTATCGGTTTCCATTTTCCATGTGTGTTTAAATTTCTTCTGTTTCACCTCGGTTTCATTATTTCATTTTATCGATACTATTCCAGGCAAATTTTAGAAAAAGTTGTGCTCATGCTTTTGCTGATATTCGTTTCGTGCGAGAGGTGGAGGAAAGGACGGGTGTCTTTAGCAATACGATTATAGGATAAGAAGATGTTTATTGGGTGGCTTAGCTATACGGCGTTCGGAGTCACATTTTTGGATAGAAAGTGATAAAGTCGTAATCGTCCCGGAGTCGTAGTTCCAAAATACATCAGGTTTCAAAATAGGGGTATTCTTTGTGAAACACGTTGTAATATTTAATAACAAATTATTCAAATTATAACCCATGCCAAAAGGTAAAGAATGCATTATTTGTTCAAATAATTGAGACCCACCTCAAGTACGCACGTCAAAACGTTAGAAAACGGGCTTCAGTTTCGGATTTATTCCGTTTTTTATTTCCCCGATAGTCATACCTGATACTTGTGCAAGAAATCTGAATTCCTTGTTTTGTATAAAGCACCTTGGAGAAAAGTGGAGTATGTAAATTTAAACAATATAATTGATGATACATAGTGTACACAATTCATAAAGTTCATTTTGGATTTGTTTAAATTTTTGAACCACAGTTCCTTAATTCAATGGGTGTAAACCTAAACAAATTAATTAGTCACGAGAATGTCAGGCCGTCATTCTGTAGACAGGACTTCAGAATACTAATTAATGGTCTTTCACCTGCTTTGTCTCTGTTTTAAAAGGCAAAGTCGGGCTATTTCCAGATTAAAGTCGTGACAATTATACTTCACAAATCCCTGGCCGTCTCTCTCAGACCTTTGGAGAGGGCTTTGATGCTCTTATCATATGAAAATACAAATTCTTGTCCTTTTTAACAATTTTATCAGAAATAATTTATTTGTCCTTGTCGACTATTTTAGGAATTATCTGCGATTATTCTAATAAAAATTACAATTTAAAATGATTCATAATTGTTACGGTAATTTAAAACACTCATCTGTAAGTGATTAATAGTGATTTCGTTGCACCTAAATCAACACTTGCTCATCTTGCACTTTTATTAGCACCTGCCAATGATTTGGGTTTTCATCATTTGTTCCGTGCTGTAATTTGTCCTAATTTTCCCTGCATTTAAAGTTAGAACTATATATAAGGTTACTACATCCCCTAACAATATAAAAACATCAAATAAGGAAGAGCTGTGGAACCCGCTGACTTCTTGATGTTCACGCCCTCCGAAAACTCGCCTACCAGAACATGCAAAAAGGTAAAAAAAATTCACCTTCTTTGATTTAGTTTGTGCAAATGAGGTACCATGAATTAAATAATTTATTCTACGGCTTATTTTCATCCTCTACTGTTTCTATTCCCACTCGAAAGGATGTATAGATCTTTGTTGCTTTCTTCCAGTTGGTGGATGTGTTGTTGTCACAATGCATGGACTTAAAGAATCAGCCTATGGAGTGTTTCCATTCCAGATGTCCAAGACTATAAAAGGAAAAATTTAAGTTAATTTTATGAATGAAATGTACTCTTATATGTTTCTAAAATCCCTTTGAAAGTGCACTGAAATAATTGCATGTTAAGCAAAAGTTGCAATTACAACCCTCCCGCATCACAGGAGGTAAAACTTGCATGGGGTATGTTAGTAATCTGCTTACATACGTGAAGGATTAATTACGGTACCAAAAGCTTGTAACAAGCTCTCGGTTTGGTATAATGGTAGTGTGTTCAATCAACTAGAAAGCCGGGGTTCCTTAAAAATATTTTCTTTCAACAACTTTACTTGTTTTTGTTCGTAGTTATATTTGTTCCGCTTTATTTCCGTTTGTATTTTTGAACATTTTCCACAACTGCGTGAACAAATGTCTATATTACATTTCACGTGTGTTGCGAAAACCAATAAAGAAAATGAATCTTGTCCGCTGAGCGGCGTGACACGATACTCTATAACCTCGTAGACTTTTGTTCCTTAACTTCAACATAATATTTCAGCGTGCTGTCACTCCCTGGAATAACATGTATCACACTATGATTCCACAGTTTTTGTAGTGCATTTCCCTCCGGAAATTTCTGAATAGTAAGGTCAGTTTTTGCAATATGTTCAAACTAAGTGCAAGTACATATCAAGAATACATCAGAGATCATGGTTTCGTAAATAAGTCAACTTAAACAAAAATGTCACAGATTTCCATATGCCTCAGTTTTCAAAATTGTACGTATTTCACGAAAAAAGAATTTTAACAATTCAGTTTAGGTAACTACTCTCCCCTCTCATTATTCAGCGCTAAGAAGAAAAGCGCAATGTGGCATTGACACGATCAATGAAGAGATACAAATCATTATGATTTTCTTGACGAGGCACGCTTGTGAGAAATCGACGAAGCAACCTTCCTAGCTCTAACAGAGGATAACACCAACTATATCAGTGTTAAATGGAAGCTTATATGTATGTCAATACTTCATAAATAGTCTTCATAACAGGACTACTAATAATAAGTTAGGAATGCTTCGATAATGCAGTGGTTACAGTGACAGCAAAAAAAAATAATATTCTAGGTTCGATACCCACACCAGACTGTGGCATTTTGTTCCCACCACGGGCTTAATGTTGGCTCAAAACGTTTTAAAAACACAGATTTCTGTGAAGTTTGACGTGCAAAGTTTGTAGAAAGTTTGGAGTGTAAGGTTTCAGGCAAACTTGTCACATGTGAACTACGTGCAACGACCTTCAATTCAGGCATGTTCTTGTATAGCTTTGATTATAGGAAGTTTATCCGACTTTCTTTTTCTTTCTGCATTCCACAGTTGTTGAGTTTGCGCAGTTAATTTTCTTACTACACGACTTTAATCACAAAGTACTTTCAGAAAATATTCCAAGGTACCAGTTCGTGTATTCTCCGAGTTACTGTTAACCATAGATAACCATCTTATTTAGTAAAAGTAGACACTACCAGATGCGTAAATATCAAACCGGAATTCATGTACAGAAAGGACACAGTGATTGCATGACAATGCTAAGAACTATTTTATTCGAAGTATTGGCTATCGCTAGAAATATATTTCTGCCATCGCTCCGGCAATGTGTGGATGCCAGAAAAAAAAACTGTGCCTCTTGTGCTGCAAACCAGTTATGAAGCCATTTGCGTACATTTTCGTAAGATGTGAAGCGCTGGTCAGCACGTGCATGTCCCATGGATGCAAATAAGTGAAAATAGGAAGATACCAAGTCTGGTGAGTAATCCGCATGCGGAAGGATTTCCCAGCCAAACGTCGCAATCGTTATATTGACTGCCTTTGCTGTGTGGGAGGATGCATTATCGTGAAGCACAATCACTTTATGTTGTCTTTGGTCATATTCTGGTCGTTTTTCACGCAAAGCTTGATGCAAATCGATCATTTGTTGTCCGTAACGTTGCGTATTAACGGTTTCGCCAGGTTTCAGCAGTTCATAATAGATCACTCTCTTCTGATCCCACCAAACACAAAGCATTGTCTTCTGTCCATAGCGATTTGGTCTTGCAGTCGATCTCGCCGGTTCTCCTGGAGTTACCCATGATATTTTAATCTTCGGATTCTCGAAATAGATCCAGTTTTCGTCATCAGTCACAATTCGATGGAGAAATGATTTCCTTTTGTACCTGGCGAGCAGAATTTCGCAAGTGGTTTTTCGGTTTTCCTGCTGTCGTTCAGTCAATGCACGTGGAATCCATTTTCCCACCTTCTGAATAATGCCAATGGCTTTTAAACGTATGGAAACTGCTTCTCGTGTCACACTTAATTAATTCGCGAGTTGTTGCGTTTGAGCGTTATCCTCATCCAACAAAGCTTGCAATTCGCTGTCTGCAAAATTATCGGTGGTCTTCCACGTTCTTCGTTTCTCAAGTCAAAATCGCCACTTTTAAATTTTGTAAACCACGCATAATACTCTGAATTACCAAGATCATTATCACCGTAAACTTCGACAAGCATGTCATGCGATTCTGCAGCAGTTTTCTTCAAATGGTAACAAAAATTCAATGCTGTCCGCACATCGTAGTTTGTAGGTACAAATTGCGCCATGTTCAACGCTATTAAATACTACACTATGACATGAAACTTGTCTAGTTGTGAGTTGCAAATCGTTATCAGCAGTCAAAACAAGCAAGTGGCGCAAAGGGTGCAATTTTACGGTAACCACAGTGACAGCTAAAGCAGTCTATGCACAAATTACGGTTTCATATTTATACACCTGGTATATTCCTGTGTGGAGTTACTAGTCTCCCAGCAGGCGCTTCCCCAGGTGGCGAATGTCGACCAGATATGGTGGATACCAGAAATATTCCGGGGCGTACCAAAACCAGTACTGCTGCCTTGCAGTTAGTAGAGGGATCTACAAAAGCTAGGGGAGAAATCCCCCAACTAATAAATATCATGTGAGCGGAAGCAGCATCACCATTACCACTCTGAGGCTGAAGATGAAAGACATCGGCAAGGTTCAGAGCTGGACCAAGGACGACATCTTGAATATTCACCTTTACTGCGAGGTCGTAAAGCTGACAACTCTACACCGCTAAAACATGTCAAGAAATAGAAACAAATGGTTCATGGATTCTCTTGGGGTAAAATATTCCGGAGGTAAACTAGTCCCTCATTCGGATCTCCGGGCTCGGACTGCTTCAGGGGGCTCCAAGAACAGGATTAAGAAAGACCTTAGAATAGGAACGTGGAACCTACGAACATTATACCAAACCGGCGCTCTTCAGGTGGCGGTACGCGAGAGCGAGAAGTACGAGCTAGACATATTAGCGATACAAGAAGTTCGTTGGGAGGGTCAAAATAGCATCCCACAGGGCAAGTACACTTTCTACTACGGTGAAACACAGTGTCACGATTTCGGAACAGGATTCCTCATTAAGAACAGTATCCTTCAGGCGGTTCAGAATATAGAGTTCGTAAACGAAAGACAATCGTAAGTTACGATACGTACTCGATGTGGCAACACGGTTCTATTAAACGTCTATGATCCGACCAAGGTGGCTACTGATAACGACAAAGATATATTCTACGATGAGCTAGAAAGGTTGTTTGACCGATCACCGAAGTATAATTCGAAGACTGTGTTGGGTGATGTCAATGCATATTTAGGGAGGAAAGAAAAATATAGACCTACTATAGTCTAATGCAGCCTTCACGAAAAGACCAACAACAATGGAGAAAGACTTATAATTTTCGCTCGAAAAACCAACTGGTAAAGAACATGTACTTTGAACATAAAGACATACACAAATACACATGGGTATCTCCGGACGGCAAAACTCTCAACCAGATCGTTCACATATTAGTAGACAGACGAAGACACACCAACGTAATGGATGTTAAGTCGTACAGAAGAGCGGAAGGTGACACCGACCATCATTAGTGATCACAAAAGTAAGAAAAAAGTTTTACATTACGAACAGAGAAAGCAAGGGGTCAAAAACTGAAATTAAACGATTAAATAATCCGAGCATAGAAGCAGATTACCAACTCGAACTCTCAAATAGGTTCGAAATCCTAGCCGACTCGAGTAATGATAATGATGATATTAATAATGAAATTAATGTAAGTAAGATGTGGGAGGCACGTGGAGGTGAGAAGAAACAACAGAAAAGAAACCTTGGTTTGATGAAGAATGCCTTAAGCTTCATGAGGAACGAAAACAAGCAAGGCAACAATGGCTAAGTAATGAAAGCGAACCAAATATCAACCACTACAGTACGGCAAAACGAAACGCCACACTCGGGTTCAGAAACAAAAAGCGAGAATATCTGACGCACAAGATTCAGGAGATACAGGAGAACGGGAAGACACATAACATACAAGATCTATACAAAGGGGTAAACTCGTTAAGAAAAGGTTTCAGCCGAGTCTAGGAATGATTAGAAATGAACGTGGAGATCTTCAGGCTGATCCGACTAATATTGTCGATGTGTGGAAAAGTTATTGCGACAAACTTCTTAATGTACACAACGGGGAACAAACAGAGGAATTTGAAATCCATACCGCAGAACCGTGGATTCCCGAACCTAGTGAGATCGAGATCGAAATGTCGGTAAAAAAAATTGAAAATTTTCAAATCACCAGGAATAGACAATATTCCAGCCGAATTAACTAAAGCAGGAGGAACGGCACTAATCAAGGAACTATATAAACTGATAAGTGCTATATGGAGAAAGGAGAAGCTCCCAAAGGAATGAAAAACCTCATTAATAGTTCAAATTTACAAAAAAGGCGATAAATTAGATTGTAATAATTGTCGCGGAATCTTGTTACTTCCAACCTGTTACAAGGTATTAATTAATATTCTGTTAACACACCTTAGCGTGTACGCAGATGAAATAATTGGAGACCACCAATGTGGATTTACAAGAAATAGATCCAAGTTGAACAAGATTTTTTACATAAGACAAATTTTGAAGAAGAAGTGGGAATACAGTGGGACGGTTCATCAGCTATTCATTAATTTTAAGAAAGCATATGATTCTATCAAAAGGGAAAAGTTATACAGTATCCTCATACAATTTGGAATTCCAAAAAAAATTGTTAACTAGTGAAGATCCCATAAGCAGAATACCGATAGGTAATAATATGTCAGGTAGTTTCAAGATTCGCAACGGACTGAAGCAAGGCGACTACTGTTTAACTTTGCGTTAGAATATGCGATTTTAAAAAATTGAAGGGGACAAAAAGGGGCGATTTAATGATGGAGATTTAATAGGTGACGATATAGATGCACTAAAAAGCAAAACCGATGCCTTAGTAGAAGCGTGCGAAGAGATAGGTCTACATGTAAACATAGATTAAAAAATACATGATAACAAGCAGAAACACAGGGAATGAAGGAAATAAAAACATAATAATTAGAGCTAAGGTCATAGAGAAAGTAAACAAATTTAAATACTTGGGAGCATATGTAACAAGCAACAAGCAAATATGTAACAAGCATAAATGAGATCACGGAAGAAATAAATAGTCGCTTAGTATCGGGGAACGCATGTTTCTATTCAGTCCAAAAACTTCTAACATCGCGATTAATATCAAAGATATTGAAATTAAAAATATACAGAACTTTTATTCTGCCGGTAATACTTTACGGTTTCGAAAGTTGGAGTACGACCCTAGCAGATTAACATAAATTACGTGTATTAAAATAAGGTTTTGAGAAAGATATACGGGCCGAATCGCGATGCGCCGACTGAAGAGTGGAGGAGACTGCATAATGAAGAACTCCACGGACTATACGATTCACCAGATGTTATAAACATAATGAAATCGGGACGACTAAAGTGGGCACGCCATGTAGCTCGGATGGGGGAAAAACGAAGATTATATTCTATCCTGGTTGGAAGGCCGGATGGAAAGAGGCCATTGGGAAGATCGAGACGTCGTTGGGAGGACAATATTAGAAGAGATCTTCGAGAAGTAGGTATTCGTGATGAGAACTGGCTTGATATTGCCCAGGATAGAATTCAATGGCGAACGTTTGTTACTACGGCGATGAACTTGCGAGTTCCAGAAGCCATAGAGTTAGTTAGTTAGCACTATATTAGAAACGAGTGACAAATACTGTTGTTTATTTTTATTATGTGTTTAATGAAAAAATAATAATTTCCGATATCCATAAGATTTTAGTCGCGGACCGACCGTAACAAAAACTATTAAGATACAAGGAAATTGTATTTAAAAATAATTCATATAGCATTTTAAATATCACTTTTAACGTTGTAGTTTTATAAAGACTCAAGTTAATGGTATGATCAGTTAATAACATTTTCGATTAGTATATAAAGTAGGTTGTTTGCCGATAATATGTTTCGACGATTTGTTTTCAAAACGAATATAAAAAAATAATATTTTTCCTTTGATAGTTAGATTTTTGTTTTTCTATAGCTGTTTCTGTTTCACGTAAGTATTAATTATTGTAATTATTTCTACGGATAAGTTGATAGTAAAGAGGGAATAGTTAATAAGGTCACGCGTTGCCTAAGAGCTAATTATTGGGTTAAAATATAAGCTTATCGACGTCAATGGGAAATTACATCGATTATAGAGAGTACGTTTTGTTCCACTAAAACACGGTTAGGATAGTGAACAACTACTGAAATACTAATGGTAATGGAATAGACATTGTTCCTTAAGTTTAATATAATATTATTCCAAACTTTTTTAAAGATTAAAATGATAAATTAACAGTTATGAATTACTGATTGCTTTATCCTGAATATCTCTCAGAGGAATTTATTTAGGTACGTTACTAATGGTTTCGGATGTAATTGACGTAGATATTTCTGAAGTAATACATTTTGTAAATACAGATGTTATAACTATACTAGTACATTCTCACGAGTATTTGAAACGCGATTTTCGTCCCTTCTTGGGAGCGAAGGTATATCTATCAACTTATAAAATAGAGTTCCTGATGATGTAAAATGTAACCGTTGTTAGATAGAACTTGAAAGTGTACTACAATGAAAATGGACTCTTGCTTCTAGGACTAAATTTTTGCTCTAGGACTAAAATCACTGATTAGTAATGAAATGTTTGCATTGTTGAATGTAATGAACTGATAACAACATGTACAGCACAAACGAAACAACCCAAAAAGAATAATTAGGAATGCTAAGAACAAGCTTTAAAGCTTGACAAATTGTGATCGTGTGTAGCATTTGCCTTAGCCGCTCGGCACAATAGGTCGCATTAAATTATACATAATTAGCATTAACAATATAATATACGCCAGAAAATATAATTTTGAATTTATTAATTATATATTTATTTATTCATTTTGCATGTTAAAATATATAAATATACAGAAATAAAATGTCTGGCGAAGAAATTAAGTTCAGAAGATTGGGAAGTCACCATCAAAATCACTGCAGATCGTCATCATCAAATATCTCTTCGAAATCATAGAAAAAGTCTGTATGAACTGCTTTCTCATTTGCGGCCAAACATATTAACAGGCCATTAGAACCTCCTGCCTCCTCCATCTCCATGTATGGTCCAGCTCCTAAAGGAAACATTTCATCGGCTATAATGGTAGGCTTCATGTTAACGGTTACTGCTATAATGGTAGGCCTCTCTTCCAGGGTAACATAGTCATCCCATCTGGTCTTTTACCGTCTGTTCTGCTACATCCAATAGGTTCTCGTATTGCAGGAATGCCAGCTGAGATTAGTGCTCTCATTATAAAGTCATAATGCATTTATTAATTGCATTTCTCATACTCAGGGCGCTATAGGAATGGAGTGAAAAATTTCAAAGGTAGTCGGCCAGGGCCTAGTTATAGTATCAGGGTATGAAATACGTAAATTCCAAACAAACTCGGTACTTTACATCTTATGTTTACCTTAAGTCATAGTTGGCATCTATTTTAATCACTTCCGACTTACTTGACAATTTGTCACTTCAAACCGTTGCATTAGCCCTTTTTGCGTATGTATTGTTCTGGAGAATAATTCAGTTTCATTATTTACTTTTCTTTGGTTTCCTAGCAATATTACTCTTTCATATTATTGTATATGATGATGATGCATTGTTAAGATGATCAATTTGATGCAGTGATAAGATGATCAATTTTGCATAATCTTTTGCATCGTCGTTTTTCTTTATTCTTTTGCTTTATACTTACAATTAAATTGACTGATACTATTTACTTTCATATTTCTTTGTCGTATACTGATTCTTCTATTTTCTACGGCGGTCTTCTTCCGTAATCTGTGATAACCCGTCCGTCTCTCTGTGAAGACCTCCTCTTCTGAAAGAATTAGGAAAGATATAGCACCAAACTCTGTTGCACGAACATTGTCAAGAATTCCTCTAGTTTATATATATATATATATATATATATATATATATATATATATATATATATATAATAATAAATCACAGCCATATTCAATCCACTAGTGGATGAGGCCTCTCCCCGAAGGGAGGAGTTGGTCTACTGCTCCCACGCTGACCAGACGGGTTGGGAGAGGAGAGCCGAAGCTCTCACTGTGATCGCCACTGTCTTTTATTCACAGCAGCTCCCCAATTGTCCTCACGATGCTGGGTCAACACCGAAATATTTGAGCCCCCATCGGGAATCGAACCCGGGACCGCTCGCATTGAAGTCGAGCGCGCTACCGACTAGGCTACGCAGGAGCTCATATATATATATATATATCCCAACCCGTCTGGTCAGCGTGGGA
>JAGDQP010003166.1:53431-96797 GCA_022664845.1 Lepisma saccharinum
CGAGTTGCCGTGTCGGTGTCCTGGCAGTCTACAGTCCAAACCCGGGCATTTTGACCCTCTGACTTCCTGCAGGACTGACCGCTGCCGTTGCCAGCTGCATTCCGTCCTCCGGGTAATGAGTGCCTCCGAGGCTGTTTCCTTGCTTGTACCATCATATGTAAAGAAAGGAGGGGTGCTGACATTTGACTCACCACGCTGTCAGCTAATGCGGGTTGGTGAGCAGCCCATCCATGTTCGTTCGCCAAGCAGTTGCTTGGGTACTAACAGGCCCCACGACGTGAACGTATGGATTGGACATTAGGCGTCTACCCCGGTCGGTTCCCTTAAGTCTCAGCAAGAGTAATTAAGGGGTCTCCTCCCAGTTAGTGGCAGAAGCCTTTTGGGGCGACAGTCCCGGTTTCCCGGTCCTGTCCCGGTTTCCCGGCCATATATATATATATATATATATATATATATATATATATATATATATATATTGTTCATACAGCAATTGTAATAAATACATAAATGTTTTCCACAACGGAAGTTAGAATCTTTGGAAATGTATCCATGTACCGATATGACTTACACAAAAATAATATCAATATTAATAGATCGTGGACTTCAATGTTATTTTACATATTTATTTCGACTAGCTCAATACGAGGGTGAAGTTTTGGGGCATGTTCGTAACAAACACTTTAAAGAATCAAGTTTTAAGAAGACGAACATATTTTTAGCGTGTAGATTTTCTCATGACAAACGGTACTGAAAAATGCGAGTTATTCCAGCTATTCCACTTTCCACCACAAATATAGCTCTTATTTTTCATTACGGTCACCAAAGGTCAATTTCGCTTATTAAATGTCAACTCCCTCACACAAAACAACAGTTATTTGGGTGATGACACACTCACTTCCTTGGCAACTTTCAGGCGTCTGTAACACAGTTCACAATCACAGAACTGTGCATCTCTAGCAACAACAGGACAACACCGTCACTGCTCGTGCACTATTACCATTTTTAAAGTGCGTTACACTGAAATAGTGAACAGAAGGCTAGATGAAGTCACCTGTCGTCATCATAGCTACACTATCGAGTGATACACAGTTTCCGACCACATACATACCTTCAGGGTGCCAGGATTTCTTCGACAAACATTCCGTTTCCCGTGTGCCAAATTTTGTGTTGACTACTGTTATATTTCTAAAATCATTGCCCGCTCTTTTCAGTCTCTTGCGTGGGCTATCCATGGCCTTGGCTCAGAGAATTACCAACTCTCGTCCTTCTTTCATGTTATACGCTAGACCCTTTTATAATTTAATGCCTCAAATTATACTAATTCTACATAAAAACATGATTTCCTGGAGGTTGATTTTTAAACCCCGAACCAACCTCCTAAATATCTCATTGCTTCATAACATTATTTAATTGTTTGAAATAACCCAGGTAAATTGAAGGTCTGCAATAATAACTAGCATGTCCGTAGCCAGAGGGCCAAGAGGGCGCCCACACTTTTCCACCACACAAACATTCAATTTTATGGTTAAATTAGAGATAAAATAATTGAGTAAATCGTGATCCTTAACATGCTACACTTTGTAGCTGGCAGTGGAACTGATTAGTAGACAGTGTTGTATACGTAAGTTGAATATTGTTTTATGGTAGGGATAGGCTGATTGGTTATACATCACAGTAGGAAAAAGTATTTCCCGAATAGGACAGTAAATTACTTTAGACGAAACTGCGTGTAAATTATTGCTTTCCACATAGAAGTTAAAATCACTCACCTAAGAATTATGTTTTAAGAAATACTCTGACATTAAACTTAATTGAAGAACTATTTCGATGCGTCAAAGGTAGAAGGGCGAAATTTTCATTTACTAAATTATAATTGAGAATTGAGAAGCTCTTTATACCTTTGCTGCTCTTTGATTATTAATCATATTTTTTTCATAGCTGTTCATAAAGGACAGATATAACATTCCACATATCGTTAATACATCATATTTTCGTGCACTGGTAGTAACTTTAACAAAGAATACTCCTATGTTCTTGAGGACACGGTGGCTCAGTTAGTAGAGCGCTCACCTTTGGTATTAGGGGTCATCGGATCGATTATTGCTCAAATTATGTGAGCTTTGTGGTGGACAAACACCGTGTGCGTGTGTTTTCTCCGGGTACTCCCGTTTTCTCGCAATTTCTTCATTCCACTAATTCATCCTATCATTATACATATGACCTGAGCCATAGTAGCCTAAAGGCCTTAAAATAAATTCAAATTCCCGCGTTCTTCTGCCTTGAACACGAGGGTTTAGAAACTGAATATAGTCATATTGTCATTCCCTTGTTAGAAAAGTGAAGAGCAATGTCACCAATAATGCTATTGTACAGTTTCCCTAAAATCATTTATCCATTATGAAAACACGAGGTTAAACAATAATATATATTGACCCATAGCCCCAAAATATATATGATTGACGAAGTATATATGAAAAATGTGT
Source organism: Lepisma saccharinum (assembly GCA_022664845.1). Lineage (NCBI taxonomy): Eukaryota > Metazoa > Arthropoda > Insecta > Zygentoma > Lepismatidae > Lepisma > Lepisma saccharinum. The sequence continues at coordinate 55,915 of JAGDQP010003166.1, forward strand.
ACACCACTATATACATACATACAGACTTTATGTTGCATCTATTCTATTGCATATTACACCTCCTTCATTGGCCGACAAAAGTTATGCACCAAGCCAATATAAAGCTTATTATAAGAAAGGAAAGTTAGTTCAACAGAAACACAATATGAGTTTCCTAGGGTAAGATATATTTTTCAATACGTAATTTAGCTTTCTTTGTTTTAATGCGACATTTGACGAACTCATTAATAACCTGTATTCCATGCCTGGCTTCGGGTCACGAACCAGACAACTAAAATCACAAACAAGAAAATCGACCTAAAAAAACTACCAGAAGTGATAAGGTAGTATAGAATTGAACATGAAGATATTCATATTCATTTCACACCTACAAAGTAGGGTTTAGAAAATATTAAGTGTATACGCGAACAAATGTCTATGTGATATTTTGCTTGGATTAAGAAAAACGGCAAGGATCTTGAAACTTGTTTGCAGAGCGGGATCGCGCTGAATGATGTAACATAATATTTTATTCCACAATCCAACATACTGTTTAAGCGTGCACTCACTCAGTGGAAGATTGTGTAACTCTTTTGTTACAGGTTTTTGTAGTGCATTTCCATCCTGACATTTCTGAATACTAAGGGAATTTGTTGCAATATGTTCAAACCAAGTGCAAATACATATCAAGGCCACATCAGATATGTTTGTTTCGTAAGTAACTCTACTTACACAAAAATGTCACATAGACGTTTGATCGCGCATACGCCTCATATGAACCAATATCGTCCATGCTATTAGAATATGATGATTACATCATAACTGTATGTAATAATTGCTTTCTCTTATACTTTTTAAGACCTTGTCTTTTCTCTCCCTAGGTTGTGAAAATGGTATTGAAAGTGGTATTTCCGTTTATTCAGATCATATGCATCTTTAAAATCTGTTTATCTTCATTACATATGGCAGAATATGACATAGACAACACACTTGTGAAAGCCGTAAGAGAAATTTCGAATTCAGAGATCCATGGCATGACCTGTACAATGATCTACGAAGAGCTGGAGCAACCGCACGGAATAATCAATGCATTGAGACAAAGAGAGCGTCCACTGTTAATATACTCATCAAAGGATTGTATCCTGAATGGAACGAATGATACGTATCCTTTTCTCTACTATGCAATGGTTAGATCCTGTGAAACGTTTATTTTGTTACCAAGAAATATCACCAACATTTTCACTACTATTCACAATTTACAGAAACAAAATATTATAAGTAAAACACGAAGATTTCTTGTTCTCCAACAATCCGCACCAAATGATCTTCTAAATGACTGGCTGAAGTGCAGACTGAATAAATTTTATCCGTTCATTTACTTCTTAATTCCCAAAAAAAGAAACAAATCTACTCAGCCTTACAGCGAGTATAAGTTGTTTATGCCCATTATAGGTAATAATTTAGAAGCTACCGGATATGAGGAAATAGCTAAGTGGAAAGGAAGCTATTTTGATGGTGATATGATCAAACTCAAAGCAAATTGGCTATCAGATTTAAAAGGAATAACAATATTAACATTTATGAAACAATTTCTACCTCAAACGATTGTGGGAAACTCTTCATACGATGGAATAGATTACAGAATAATCATGGAGTATGCTAAAAGTTGCAATTTCACTTGGTTTATTGATAATTTGCATTATGACCCCTCCTGGAATACCTTTTATGATGAACTACGGGAAAGCAATTATCAGGTGGTAATACCTGGTGCATATTTACTATTGAATTTGCGTTATTACATGTCAATTTCATACACATATACAGAACTAAGATTTCTCACACCACTTCCAAAACGTATTCAGTATTTTTGGTCAATATTTTCTTGTTTTACGTGGCAACTGTGGTTGGCAGTTATTGTATTTGTTCTATTTAATTCCTTTCTTTTGTATTTCTTTTCTCTATTCTCAGGTGCACTTTTCTATTCGTACATGTGGAACCCTTTCTTAGATTATTATTACTCTCTTCTCTATTCCGTCAACATTGTTACGGGTTTCGGTGTAAGGGAAGTAAAATTTTCTGTAATAAGACACTTGGTTGTATGGTTGCTTATGATAGCTACCATCTTAATAACTGCATACAACTGCAATCTAGTCTCCTTTCTAACGTTCCCGAGATTTATGAAACCCATAAATACTTTGGAACAGTTTGTTGATGCTGAAATGCAATGGGGTATTTCAGAAGGTATGCAGAAAATTCTAGCTCAATCGGTTGATCCAGTATTGCGTAAAATAAGTAATAAGCATATACTTATAAACGATTTTGAGAAAGGTAAGTTGCTTGCGGAAGAAGGTAAAATTGCTTTAGTTGCAGAAATATATCCTTCTGGCTATATTACGGTATGGAATACTGAATATATTCCTATAATAGATTCCAAGTACCGTTTAATGAAGGAATACTTTTCGTCATCTGAGATTGCATTTATCTTTGCAACAAATTCTCCTCTTCTGAACACATTTAATAATTTTCTAAGACATCTAAGTGAATCAGGAATAATTAGATATTGGGAAAATCAAATTCCGGACGATCATAAAAATATTTTTAAGTGTGACATTATTCGTGAAGATTCAGTTCGTCCATTAGCAATGAGTGATATTCAAGGGTCATTTATTCTACTTCTGATGGGTTTGGGAATTTCAACTCTTCTCTTAATTGCAGAATTAGTTAAAGCTTCATTCTTTAAATAATATTCTCAAACAAGGAAAATTCCAGTCAGACAGCACAAATTCCATGTCCATTTTTCAAGAAACTTTCAATCTTACAGCCTTCAAGAGCAAACATGTTCCAGGTATATCTGGTATTAATGATGTGCTTAAGTTGACGCTTTTAATTATCCATCCTCTGAAGGACTATAGTTTAGTAATGGGTGAATCTTGTTTGAAACGGACATGTGGTGTAGCTCATAACTATTAAGTGATAAAATTCAAACTAAAGCCTGTACTTTCCATTCGCTCCAATACATTCAATTTCATGAACACAAGATTCAATGTACTTCTGAAAAACTTTTTCCATGTGCGTTACCGTCATTTATTGTTTTTAAATGTTTTAGTAATATGTACAGTTTTATCATGTAACATAAATGTGTATGATAACAAAATCAATTTTAATGTCAATTAAGTCCAATTTGGCAGTATATATCGCTTCATAGCATTATGAATTGACAGATGTATCGCAAAATGTATTTTTTTTAATGTGCTAAAATTGTCTCCAAATTTTAAGACACTCATATACTGTGAGTTATATGTATGTAACGACAATATATTTGAGAGCATCCTGTAACATTAACTTATCTTGTAAGTTTACAAATACAGGTAAAATCCCATTATAAAGAGTTCTACAAGGATAGGCAAATTTATTTGGTTATAACGAAAATCCGTTGAAATGAACATTTTATTGGAGAACAAGAATACCATGGGGATTTTGAAAAACATCGTTCTAACGAAAATTTCGTTGTAATGGCATTCGTTGTACAGAAATGTTACTTGTATTTAAAGATCGATGTTGGATTTGGCATATGAAATTGGTTCAGAAAATGATATTTACGTTTTTCGAAACCTTGGTTGTATTATCCTGTCCACTAAGGCATAAGATAAATACTTTACAGGATAGAATTTACACAATACAATAAAGATTGATGGTTTGCATGTTTATTTGCCATTCTTTTATGAGGTATTTGCAAAGGAATATTTTAAAACTGCAAATATCGTTTACAATATTTTTTCGCTACTTTAATGAAAAGAATTCAATTCATATATAGGTGTAGATAGATGTCTGAGATGTAGTGGGACGTGGAGGTGTTATTGGAAAGGTCTTGGCTATACTAGCTCAGAGCAGCTAGAACAGTCTTGATTAGTACAGTAGTTCAGTGTTGCTAACCCATTTTTAAAAGTCAAATAAATACTCAAATTGCTATCATCCTAAATGTAGTTTAGGACCACATTTTGCATATTCAATATGAAACTGTTTTTAAGGAGATTCCATGTTAAACATAGGTTTTGAACGAGGAAGACCTTGTTCCATGGTGAAATGATTTCTTAGATTGTAAAGATTACTTATGTTGCTCAGCAAAGAATAGTAAATTGCATCAAGTCCCATAGGTCAAAAGGAATTTTGCTGGCATAGGGCTATGTTGCCGATATAATCCTATTTACAAATGTAGTTTCAAACCCGCACCAAAATAGGAGAAAAACATTTAATTGAAATCTATACAAAGCTCGACACATTATGCTGTGTATCACTATATTTCTCCGGTAACATAGTTGAAAGTGTGACATGGTACCCACCGATAAATATGAAATTAATATTTATGCACTCAGCATTATACATCAAGGAGCTAAGGTAAAGATGCAACTGTAAAGATGCCCTGCAACACAATGTGTCCTGTAACATTTTAAGGATAATCTTTTACAAAATATTTTTCCAAAGCACTGTGAAACTTTGAAGATCAAACGCAAGGGTTTATTTGATAAGTGTAATTCATAACCTTAGGTAAAGTTTACTGAAAAATGCAACATGTTTACACAAAAGAGAGAGTGGCATGTTCGAAATAAAAATGACATATATTTTAATTCTCCTGATACAAATATTTTTTTTTAATTTTAATTGCTGTATGTGAAGTTAATAGTGACTGTTTTGAATATACCGAATTTGGAAAATGTGTTGACATTAATCGCACCCTTTCTTTATCAATTGTTAGGATTTTATATACATTATATAACTTTACTTACATTTTTTAAGAACAACAAAATACATATATAAAATATTTTACGTACGTTTTAGATGTGTAACGTGTGATTTTAACAACATTACATTATAATTAGCTGCTATGGCTTTCACGACATTGCATCATATTGTATACTGTTTAAAATTGATGCCTATTTCACATTTCGAAGTAATGTCACAAAACAATTAGAGTCTGTAAACAGAACAACTTTATTTTTCACTGTTCGCCAGGAGAACTATGCTAGTTTGTGACGTGTAACTTATGAAGTCATGATTGAAGAATAATCTTGCTCTAGTAAAGAAAGATCTAGTCGTAACACCAGAGGCATTACATTAAAACTATATGTGTTTAAATTTGTCGTTAACAAGCCGTTCAAAGACCTCCTTCTCAGTAAACAGTATTCCGATTGGCTTCTGGAACGATATCATAGCCTCACACCAACTATAAGACTACGAATCCATCAATCATTCTTATCTGCGAGTGGATTCTCACTTCATGGTCCACAATAGCATCAGAGTCCAGCATTAATGAATTCAAAATTACTGTGTGGAATGCACTGGACAGCAAGAAGGTGAACGACTATGGGCAGAGAATGAAGAAAACAGTGAGAGTGATGAAGTGAAGTCAGCAATGTCAACACTGAAATGTGCTACGTGATAGTATACTCTACCTAATGATATAAAAAATGTTTATTTGAAAGTACTGAAGTTAATAATGATTAAAATCGTGCCTAACAAGAAAATATTTGGATACGGTAAATTTCCTTCCTTCTATCTATCTAGTAGTGTTTTCTTCTTGCTTCATTCTTAAAGTTTAAGGTCGCAGCTTATATCCGCATCAGCGTAATTTCCTGCCAATGTAACACTTTAAATCACACTTTGGATCACCATAATCCCATGGAAACCAAAACGTTACACACAATTACTTCCCGGTGGAACCGCACATTGTTAAAAAAAAGTACATGCGTATCCCGCTGCGGATTTGTTAGATGAAATTGTCGAAGAGCACATACATGCTTTGAAACTTGCAAGTAAAATTATTCGTTAACCGTTTGTCCTTGACTAACAAATTGCTTGCGAATGATTGATTAGAAATCGTAGAACGTAATTATCATGCTGTGGGACTTCCCCAGGTGCCATTTCAGTGATTTCTCACACTGCAAGAAGGACGCTTGGTAAATTTTATTTAAAGAAATGTTTCTTCATATTCGGAGCTAAGATCAGGCTACAATGTTGCACTTTATCGTCCTTTTGGTCTTTAGTGATTGAATTATGAACAGACTTACAAAACAACCTTTCCCGTACTCTGATTTTCCGCAAAAAGTACGATGGCTAGTACCTATGCTGATTGCAGTGAGATATTTAATCCCACATAGCAACCAATTAGTTCTATATAAACAATAATAAAATATTTCACCAGGGTTTTTGAATACCTATATATGATGTGCATGTGTGCAGGTGGAGGCAGAAAATCGTAAAGACGTGCCAGAGTTCCCGCAGCTCAAGCTAGCCCTGGTGTGTAATTTGTAAAGAAACTGAAACAATTCGCTAAACGTTGACTTTCCAAGGACAATGTCCTCTACGTCGACGAAGGTCACGTTTTCCGTACTTTGAAAAACGTATTTTCTCATTTCTGCGCGACGTTCTCATGGATTCATGTGTAAAATCTCTTATTTTGTCCAGTGGTACCTCATATTTCTTCAAATAAGGTTCGCATACGCATCTTTAAAGAAAAGTAAATAACAGCAAATTAAATGAATATCAGTATCTTTGACTTTCATTATTTTAGTATTAATGTATCTTTGGTCGAAGCCGCAAATGGGGGAGGGAAATGACTGAATAGTGACAGATTCCCATACTGACATATAATTACACCCTGAAGGAAAGACATATTAGTTACTGATAATCGAGGAGAAGCATCCTTTCATTCTTCCATTCTTTCTCTTTCCGCCATTAACAGTATTGCGCCCTTACTCTATACAACAAGGTTTTTTTCACATGAAAAGATTGTATACCGAGATGTTGTCCCTTCTTTCAAAGTGCATTTATGCAAGTAAATACTTTCCGTAGTTACAAGCAGTAAATCTCCGTAAGCAACACTAGCCAACTTCCGTATATCTGACATCGAAGCCTGGAAGTCTGTGCGGTTAACACAGCAACAAGTGGTGGCACATATTCAGAAACGAATGTCGCCAAATTAAGCTCTAGCTGATTCTTAACACACTGTGTTTTCCATTTTGTCCTTTCAATAACACTAAAATTGGCATCACATGGCAAGAAAGTTTGGTCACGTAACAAAATCTATTCTTAAATGCCATCAGATTTGAAACCGATCGTTTGCATCAAACAGGTACGTATATTGATAGGGATGATTACTATGTTGCAGTCGCTGTACACTACTAAGTTGCGTCTGCCATTAAGTTCTTCTGGAATGTTTATCATCACTCGCAGGATAGAACGCACGATCCCGGCAAACGCCTGGTGTGACAGAAAATCTTTGGAAAACCTGACAGGATGTTCGACCACTGGTACTTCCCGAATGTTAAAGCAACGCTCTACCAGCTGATCTACGTTCTGTGTTTCTCCCCTGTCTTGCTCATGACCGACTAATTATTGGACCCTAAAGGTCTTGCTATACCGATTTGACCATTAATCGAGACCTCAAGAAAAAATAATTGAAGACCACTGATCTAATGCTTCCACCATTGTCAGATTAATAATTTTGACAACCACCGTCATAATGTGATGGTAGTCATGATTAGAATTAGTCCTAATTAGAAGCCACTGAACCGTTCCAACACATCTCACTGCATCAAAGCCAAGGAGGATAGTCTTTTCCCAATTAATCCCTACAATGTAAAGAGGATAGGTCATTTTCCACTGAAAATTTTGAACACTTAATTTCTTAGGTTTATATTTTATACATATGCCTATAAAACACATTAATCTTTGAATTTTAATCATGACCATTTCTCAGAAGATAGATTTATGTTGGACTAATTCAAAACAGCCTGTATCTCGATTTTCGAAATTTTGTAAGATACGACTTTTTTCTACTAAGCCCTTCATTTTTTTGGAAACAGTAACTTGCTTGTGAAAATAGAACAATCGAATTATCAATTTCACTAGACGTCACTTTCTAAAGACTCCTTGCTAAAAAAATCGCATAAAACCTTTGTTTCTGAATCTACTCAGCCTTGTGTCAGAATTTAACAAACAACAAAATGGTGTATAACCTAAACATCCACTACCGCATTAGTTGTGTTTTCGTGAAATCTCTTCGTTTAGCCATTCTTAATCAAGAACTTCTGTTGGCATCATGATTTGCCAGCTATTTCTTCCTAGTTTCTTAACAGAGTTTACATGACGCACGTTATTTTCATTACATCACGTAAGTATATTATCTATTTACTTTAATACAACTTTAGTTAAATATTATGTAGCTACTTTCATTATATACATTATATTATCCCGTTCTTGCCCACTTTTTAAGTTTTCAGATTTTGAAACTTTTAATGACAGAATTTTGGATTCTATCTATGTATTCACGTGTTTCCACAGACATTAATATAATGCAATTATATAGACTGATTTCATTACACAAATTCAATTCATTTTACGGCTTCGCTTAGCTCTATAAGTTTTCGGTACTTCCACATTTTGTACTTCCAATATTTCACAATTTTTAAGTATGAAACACAACCTACCAACTTTCTAACTCATATCTTATTTTCTCAATCGTTTTTTTATTTATTGAATTTCATCGTGCCTCTTTCTGTTGTGTTCAGGTATTATTTTGAATTTAGTGCTCATGTGTAAAAACAGTTGACAGTCTTTTTGTATATTTGGGCCAGACAGAACTCCTTAACGATTTTTATTAAACGTTAAGTTTTCTTCATATTTTTGTGTTGCGGATGTGTTTTAAATAATTTGCATGCCTAATTATGAGCAAAATAACAGCAACATAACGTAAAGTAGAAATAAAGTATATACTTTATAATATTTACGGAATCACTCAAGATTGTTCCGTTGTGGGAAAATTAAACATATCGAGTTATAATAAATTCCATGGTTCTGTGATCTAAGGCAACTGAAACAATAAGAAATTGCATAAATGTAAACCAAGTCAAGAGGAAGAAATAAGATCTTATTTGAAAACACAACAAAATCCATGAGAGAATGGCAATAAAGGAAAGTAAGATTTCGAAAGGAAAACAAACACCAGGGGAGGGCATCAAAGACGAAGAGAAGAATCGGAATTAAGATGCTTGAAGGATCTCAACAAAAAATAAAGATATATTATAAAGTATTTGAAAAAAATCTATAGTTAATTAGATTATTCCTGTAACGAACTAGGAAAACAAGGGAAAGAGAAAATTATTTAGACGTTCGTGACTCAATAAAAGGAGAAATGGATAAAGTACTTAAAGGAATAAACAATACAACATTTCCAGCAGAAATACACTTCGACTAGGGAGATTATATACGAAGGTGAAAAGTTGAAAGAAGAATTTCAAAATATTTGCAACGTGTCTTACGAAAAGAAAACTTCCATCAAGTTAGAATTATTATTCTGTTACAAACAATGGGGTACAAAACTGTGTCATAACATATAGTCTCGTTAATTGATTGTCAATACCGTATAAAATAAAATGTTTCCAAAACTTATTCTGAATTTTATTAAAGAATTACAAGAAAACACCACGATCTGTCATTCACCAATCTAAGTAGGGTTTGGTTTAATTAAAGTACTGTGCCGATGATTGAATACGATATATGATAGTGAGGTCAATGAGCTCATGCGGAAGAATAGCACAGGGATGAAAATCTAGTTTGCAAAGTTTTAAAGTTCGTTTCATACCCGGGGACGCTTCAAACCATTTCTCCTATTATAATCGATCTATTTGTTATATTGTCATTGTTATGATTGTTATTGTCATTAACATTGTTCATAATCTCTTTTTTAAATACATTAATTCCAAGAGTTGAGTAACGAGAATTCGAAGATAGGACTAAATACGTATTCAAATAAAACAAATGAGACGTACAGTCTATCGAACATGATGAAAGAAAAAACGCCGAGGGAGAGCAAATCGGCATATATCATGAATATTTCTACTAATGTCAACTAAAAATATAAAATGGCAAGTTGGCTGACGAAAACATAGAGGATATAAGTTGGTATCGAAGTCTCTTGAAAGACTGAACTTAAGTGTGTCTTAAGCGTAATGTATATAATCAACATGTCTGACTCGTGATTTTATATGGCTTTGAAACTTTGACTTTGAATGTGTAAACGACTCAGATTAAAATTTACAAAAATAGCAGTCGGAGGAGGCATGCAGGAAATAATATTAAGAAAACAGGAAGACAAATAGAAGATTCGATCTCACATAAATGCAAAAGATGTAATCAAGATTGCGAAGGAGAAGAAATTGCGATGGACCGGTCACATAAGTAGGCAAAGAAATGACAGATTGACGACAATTGTTCTGTATAGGAATTCAAAAGAAAAGAAACAACGTAGAATATGACCCAATTCAAGACGATGGATGAAGACACCAGTTGACCGACGTTTCCGCAAAGAAATGAAGAGATTTACATCTGTTGAGTAGAGAATAGCTCAGTGTGATGATGATAATGATGAGGGTGATTATAACCCTGCAAAAGGGCAGTTCATTACTCATTTGTTTATGGTCGAAGCAGGGACACTCGTTGACAAATGTAAGTCAATATGTCATTTCAATGTTAATAGTGTCACGAAAGGGTAGTTGGAATCATGCAAAGAAATAAAACAACGAAATATTGATCCATAATACATTTGTACGTTGCTTCTTACGCAATAGCTTGATTTACGAAACATTTTTATCACAGATAGAATTCAAGATATAAAACATTTGAAGTACAGCGTATATTGGCAGCATGCTCAATTTGAATCGGAATTTTATTTATGGCTTTTAGGCATCTACGGCTCAGGTAGGACAGCACATGGAAAACTTAAGATTATTTTATCGTGAAAGATAACATAGTACATTGTCGCCTTTACGTGGTGCTTACAGTCCAATGACAAAAACGATACGATTAGTCCTCCTAAAGCTAATTCTATAGTGCTTAAATCCTATAGAACAAGCTAATAATAGTTATATATATAGACAAACCAAAGCGCTCCGTTTAAATTAAACATTCTTTTAACATCTTCCAAAAGAAAGATTCAGAGTCATATAGCCTTCCCCTCCGTTTTCGACCATGACAAACACAACGGTGTATGGTTACTAAGTTCTAGAGGGAGAAATGAAGATTACTAAGCGATTGAAACGGACTTGCAAGTTTTAGAGCCAAACATAAATTTCTCCACCGTTTCAAGCCATGATAAATCGAACGGGGTCTGGCTTATCTCTGTCGAACCTTGAAGTTACTGAAATCAATGAGGGGCACAGATGGAGAATACTAGGCTATTGAAAAGGACCTATCAGCTTTACAGACCTTCTTTTCAGTGTGTAAATTGAAAGGGGCAGTTTGTGTTTCTATACTAATTAAGACTTTTCGTAATCCCTGTGTTCCATAATGGTCCTACACCCTCTGCTATTCCATTTTCATACATTAATGTATGTTTTTTATGTTTATCACTGCATGCATTTAATCAAAGATGACTTGGAATTTTGTCACTACACTTCTAGGTTTATTGTCATATTCATTTTAATTTATGAAACCACAAATACAGCAATATGTACCCACAATATTAACTTAGTAACAATATCAAAATTAAAATCACGAAAGGCAAACTTTATTGTATCATCATGTAACTTTTTGAACTCTTTTTTTTCTGAACATTGATAGTGTTGACCACAACTTCCAGAAAATATATAACGAAATTATATGCAAAGTACGAATGACCCAATCATAATATACACGTTCTTTTAAAGTAATGACTTACGGCATCCCATTCACAATTCCTGTTTCCAATTTTTAACAATATCGAATAAATCCAGAACAGTATTGAAATTTTGAAAAACTAATAATATTTATTAACACCCTTGAAATGATTTAAATCCGAGTTAGAAGCTTGTTCTTTTAGCCAAGATATTTGGAGATCCGTGAAGTAAGATGACATTACTCAGGCCTTCATATTTCCTTTCAATAACAAATATCTTTAAACTATAGATTAATTCATTTGATAGATATGCTTAGGTGTTATCTAGGCCGCTTTCCAAAATACCATTATTTCTCTAATTTGTCTGTCAGTCTGAAATATATTTTAAAAGGAATTACTAAGTCCTCTTAAATCACATTCAAATCCGCAAAGTTATGAAAACTTAAGGATTTCAAAATCCGTGAACCCAATTGATAAATTGAAATTGTATATAACTAAAATCTGTTGTTCAAACCTTTCTAGAAAACAAAAAGGTCCTCACCACAAAAAGAGGTAGAAAACATGTTAAGGTATTTTAAAAAGTTCCAGTTGATATATAAGTGCCAGTCTCCCCGAAACATTGATTTCTTTTAACAAGATCTGGGTGACATCAACGAAGAACAAGAAATATTTCAGCAAAATATAAAGAACGTACCAAGTAACCAGCTAAACTGTAAATATTGTGTCCCACGTTCAAAGAAAATATAAAAATGAAACAAGTGCATTTAAAGTGACAATACAAAGTGATATTAGAAACATAAATTGATTAACAAGAGATATTAAAAACATAAATTTAAATATAAAAATACCACTCATTAGTTTTTAATATCACAAAGTTTATGTTCGGAGACTATATCATATTTATTAGACATTTCATTCACACACGTGTGAAGATCTGTAGACAAGCCTATTTTATTGATTTTATTTATTCATAAGGTAGTATATTCCATCGGTTTGTTTGGTATTATTGACTTTATTTATTCACCATATATAAAATGAAACATGAAATCAAATAATGTTAATTCTATGCATTATCAAACATTACAATTCCCACTTTTCAATAAATTCATGTCATAATAATAATATAAGGTCATGTTTGATATCAACATAAAAAAATAGTTTAAGATCAGCTACTTTGATAAATATCCATGCGATTTAGCTCATCATAGAAATATTAAATGCTTAAAAGTAATAGACCCTAAACCTAGTAACGAAATGAAGATGTCAATAAATTTTGCGCCAAACGTGATAGAACAAATCTGATAGCATTTCTGAATTTAACAGCAGAATTTCACTCTATTTGGTAAAAAAGCTTTCACGACCGAAAAGATGTTCCGTTGTCTTATCTAACGGAAGACCATTGATGTTAATGAATAACACGTTAGACAATGTTTTAGTACCCACTCTCAGTACATCCTAACACTAGTCATCTGTAAAATCGTACAGGTCGTAACCTTGGAGGAATTAGATAGAAGGAGACGCCCAAGCTTTCAAATTTTGAAGCTGAAAATGGCCGCCCGTCAATCGTCCAGTGCGGCCATCCGCCATCTTGCGTATGGAAGAAAACCACAAAATCCCTATTGTTTTATGTACACCATACAGATAATATTTATATGAAATCTATATCATATGTTATTATACTTACATTTGCTTTTTAGGCAACGTTTTAATTAACTCCAGGTGCGGTTGAATGAAAAAATCTAGCAGAATAAACACTGCACAATTAAAAATATTGACATCTGTAGCCGTTAACTGCGTAAGACCTCTGAAAACATAGGTAGATGTGCTCATTAAGGAATTCTTCTGCATAAGCAGCCGACATAGCTTTATGAGTTTAAAATTCGTTCAGGGCGTGGATGTTTCTCTTTTTTCTTCACTTCTGATCCAGAGGAAGGTAATGGTAAATCACCATTGCTTCACATTGTTCAGAGGAATTCCCGGTCCTTTTAAATTTTCCTCCATTTATTACTTGCATTATCCTCACCATACGTAGGTTTAACTTGTATATATATATATATCATTAAAAAAATTCTAAACCAGAAAAAAATGCCTACACTGTAACTTAGATAAATTAGTTATTAATTCCAGATTAAATTCCGTAGAGGGGTAAACTAATAGGTAAATTTTTTGGAATTCGTTAATATTGAAAAATGTAAGCATTGCCGTCTTGAAAGGAGAAAGACCAGTGAAGAAGAGGGAATTCTTTACGGTAGCAGAAGGGCGGAAATTAGAATGTGTCCGATAAGGCGATAGCAAGATGCAATCCATGAGACATAATCTGGCTTTAATTATCCCACCTTCGCTTACTCGGCATTATTTTGTGTCCATGCATGAATTTCCTCCCGTGCGATATCAACTTTATCAAGACGTGCGAGAAGGGATAGCCTCTTAAATATGTGCGCCGAGCAATCCTTAATGGCCGCTCGCAATGACCTTCACAGTGCATGGATAAGTACATTGTGATCAATGAAATGAAATCGATGCAAGGAATCTGACATAGGTACGAGGTAACCACAACAGTCAACACTAATTTATATTAAGCATACACAATCCTGTTTGATAATGATTATGAAACGATAAAGACAAATAAATACACAGATACGCAATTATATGCAGTTATGGCAATTAAATTCGAACTGATGAGGCTTACTGGTGGAAAGGCCGCTCTGCAGTCGGGAGGAAAACTCCATCCTCGCGATGGAGCATCCAACTGAGATGTTTCCACACTTAGTTAGTCACAAGACAAATGTCACTGTGGTATTTCACATTAGGGTTTGGTTCACATCCTACCCAAATTTCTAAAAAAAAGAAGTACAAGGTTGTATTTAGTTTAAACACCTTGTATCATATGTAAAATTTAGACTACGTACGGTTTCTAAAGAGTAAACAACTGAAGACATGCGAAGACCTGGTCTATGGCATGCGAAGCTACATGGTGACCGTACCAGTAATTGACCAGTCGCCAGGGGTTGACTAATAAGGGAGGCAAACAGTAATAATAGTTTATATTGGATATAGTAGTAAACACAGTACGTTTTATACTTCCATAAGGTTTAATAGTATAGTCCCCAAATACTGTGCAATCAGGAAATACAGTACCCCCAAAATCAAATCAAAAGCGTAAGGGACGTCTGGAAGAGAGCAGAGCGCACAATAAGAGGACAGAACTATAAGTAATACAAGATATCCGTGCATATCGTGTAGAAGGTACAGCAAAATAATTAATTACTGCATTCCTTCGTTGTTCAAGGAACAACTTACAGTAAGCAGAATCAATTATCTACACTACAACAAAAGTAGTTCACAATTGTCTACTACAACTGATCAACTACTGGTGCAACTACACCTTCAGCAATATATTTGTCTGTTGTCGTGTTAAATGAAATAAATGCGAGCTGATTTTTCTTTGACTTATTCTGCATGGTCTTAGAGTTTGTTTCGTATATTTTTTCTATTCTCGTATAAACGTCAGTTCTTGCTTAGAGTTGAAATTTTCCTGATTTGGTCAAACATTGATATGGTCACCCTATAAATTACATTATTGAATTATAATCACATTTAATTTACACTTGAAGGTTTGGTATTATGGTTAAAGAATACAAACATACAAAGATAATTTGTCAGTGCTTATAAAATATTGTATAGCTCAACATAAAGAATAACCAAAACTTTCAGTGAACATCGAGAGCTGCATAACGAAAAACAATTCCCCAAAGTTCATGAAATATAATGAATACTACTGACATTTCCTTTAGTCAGTTCTCTTGTTATTAATTTAAATATATGAGAAAAAATACAAACAGTAATCCTTCTCTTTAAATTGTCGAATTAACATATTGACGGCATAATGAAAAGCATACAAAAGCACTTTTAATTGTCTCCATGCCATCAATTTATATCGACATTTTATATTTCGACAGAAGTTCTCCCTAACACTCACCTGTGAAATATGACATTGGTACCCTTCTTATCTTATCTGTTTATGCATCCAAAAGGGACACAACTCATTACCATTTTAAAAATCACAGAAAAACACAAAGAACGATCTGATTATTTCCATGTCTGTGAATGCAATAGTTCAATTTTATTCCATACGCAATATGGTGGATCATGATACATACAACCGGGGCGGCGGCCATTTTCGGCTTCAATTTATTTTCGAAGTAGGGGTACGTTTGGGCGACTCCTTCTATTTAATTCCTCCATGGTCGTAACCAACAACTTGATTGTTGGTCTTGTAATCCAGGAAGTGTAAAACTGATTTTGTGGATCGGTTTTGAAATAGTTGCTAATAACACACGATGTTCGCCATTTTTCCATAGCATCAATTGTCCATGATTGTTAACTTACACAGAAAGAAAGTTTACAAAAATCTCGTTCTTTGACATGAAATTTTCCACATAAATATTCTATTGATTGTTAAAATATTTTTTTATGAACTTCGACATACAACACGTCCTTTGATGGGAGTACTATTACTTCAATTTTAAAATTACCTGAGTTATTAAAAGTCTAAGAATATTATCATAATACCTTTCTCTTTTATCTCTTTATGATTTCAAATTGTCATAGCCATTGATCATACTGCATTAATTTCCAGCACAATGAACAACGAAATCTAATACATCGAAAAGTAAGACATCTGATGGCCTTGGCTGTTCAGAGGTGTTAGGTATGTTACTGCCCGACGATACTGATAAGTCACTGAAAATTTAGCACTGCCTTTTGAGTTCAGACTCTATTTCAGTAATTTGAATATTATAATTATTTCAATTTAATTTTATTTTATTTTCGAAGTGATTTGCTATCGTTCATCAAGCTATTAACAAGTTCTCCCCTAGAAACCACAAAGGCAACGAGGTTCCGGAGAAGTGTCTAAGAGGTGTCTGGGATTTTCTCTCTTCTCTCCCCTTCAATTACTACACTCCCTTTTTGATGATGATGAATCCAACAGTGTATTGCTCATCTCTGTTGGACTTGTAGTTACTTGAATCTAGGAGGGACGCAAATGGAGAATACTAAACGATTGAAAAGGATCTGCCAGCTGTAGAATTGACCTGATAATTTCCTGCCTCCTTCCCACCGTTTCAGGCCTTGACGAAACCAACGGTGTATGGATCAGCAATGACTTTTAGTTTTTGAGATCTAGAGGAACGACAAACAGACCGTGTAAAAATACATTGGAAAAATTAAGAACACTAACCAAATGAAAAGAACCTGTCTGCCAGTTTTAGAGTCTAGGTTGTAATTTTCCTTAGAACTATTGGAGGGACGCACAAACAAACCCTATACCTTCTCTTATTCACTGACGCTCATACGGGTGTGCTAATAAATATATCACTAATATGTCCATAAATATGAAACTCATATGTTTACACTCCATATATATATATATATATATATATATATATATATATATATATGGTGCTGCACAACAATACTGACAAAACCCCTCCCAAGATTCCTAACGTGAAAACAGTGGGGAAACCTTTAGTCCATAGAATTCTTCCTTTCGGGTTATAGACTGCTGAAAGTGTAAAAAAAATGACCGTTAGATCTCGATAATTCAAAAGGGTCATTCCATGCCAAATCAGGCAGAAAAATGTGAAATGTCACCAACAGCTGCCGATTTCAATTAAATTTAGCACATTCATTCTTGGAAGGAATTTTAGTGCAAATTATAACTTATATTTGTCTAAGCTACATGTATCCAGAATTACAGCTCTTCAAGAATTGAACCTTTTTTATTTCTCAAATGTTGTCGCGACCGACATTTTACGAGGACACACCCATTTGAATTTTTATTTTTCACGTCATGTTTTATTAATTGTAAAAGACACGATTAGGTGTTTACTATGTAAAAGTCATCCGAGACTCCAAATTTGATAACAAAATTGTGATAGAGTCAACAGTTTTTGAGATATGACTATATGATTCCGAAAAAGGAGTTTCTGAATGGTGTTCGCCTTGCAGCGTAATATCGTGAATATCCCAAAAGGAAAACCAGATACAGATAGACCTTTCGAAAGACCATAATTACTTTTTAGAATGGTGTATTAAAAATAGTGGGCTCTTGATGGGAACTTTATCTTGAGAACTTTTCTGTTTTTACCCTATTATATAGAATAGTGTGGACATCGCAACATAATAACAAGAATATGTCACGAAGAACACGGAATATGGTTACGAGATTTACACAATTAAAAATATCAGAAAACCTTCCATAGAATGGTGTAATGAAAACAGTGGGTTAGTGAATCGAGGTCCGTCTGCAAAGCATTTTGTTTTTCTTTTAACATACATTAGTTATAATTAAAATCTTGCTGTTCGGCCGGTTCTAGATGGTAAACGGATAATCAGACAAACATGAAGTGTTATGTGAATGAGGTTACCGACATGTGGAAACGAGATATTGAATAAACAATTCTAATTAAAAATCTCTTAATGTATGTTTACACTTTTTCCATCACTTTATGAACTATCATACATTTTATAAATTATGTACAGTATGTTTGAGTCTGTAGCAAACGTCATTCAGGCTACAAAATATACTCAAAACATCATCCATCATATCGAGAATAGTTTGAAAGAATAGTGGGGATGCGGTGGTTCAGTGGCAGAGTGCTTTATATGATTCGTAGCGTTCTTCTTTTAATCCCTGCTTGTGCCACGTGGGAATTTGTGGTGGACAAATGTTTCTGTTTCATCGGCCTTTTCTTCATTCGATTAACTCTCTTATCATCATCCATTTGGCTTGAGCCGAAGTTCCCTAAAGATCTTACGTAAAATTGAAGTTCAAATTCTAGCATAGAACAGTGTGCAGCAGTATTTCACTAAGCATTTCCATTACATGTGTTAGATTTGTTACTTCACTAAGCATGTGTTAGATATTACTGTTGTTATGCTCATTTTTCGAGCGTCAATTCTTTGGATGTTGACTTGATAAAATTTCTTCTTCGAATATAAACATAACTAGAAATCGCTACTGTTGACGTAAAAAGATTCGAGTGGCCAAGCATTTGTAAACGAGTTATTAGTGATTGGATTTGCTCCTCATGCGTTTCTAAGAAATTGTTTCACCTGACAATCGATGTGAGGTGGATTCCAATCTGGCATGAAAGCAGCCGTGTCAATTTTCTCTCTACCCTGTAAAGTGGGGATAACATGTTGGCGAAGCAAGTAGTAGGTCATTTCCCAATGCTTATCTACTCCGACGTCCTGATCTCAACCGCAGCGATTTCTAGTTCCAGTGATTTCTGGGAATATCTTAAGAACACTACTTATCAAGTGAGCGTCCAAACAAATGACGATCGAAACATGAGCATAACAACAGTAGTAAGTTAAATAACAGTCTTGTAACACACGAATGGAAATGCTTAGTGAAGTACTACTGCACACTGTTCTATGCTTGTATTTGAACTTCAATTTTATGTAACTTTTAGGCAACTTCAGCTCAGGCCAAATGGATGATGATGGGAGACTTAATCGAATGAAAAAGTGGCAGGAAAACGCCGATGAAACAAAGGGAAAAATAATTTGTCCACCACAAATTCTCATGTTGCAAAAGTAGCGATTGAAAGAAGAACACAACAAAGCCCAGGGAGCACTCTACCACTAAACCACAGCACTCCCGCTATTCTTCCAACTGTTCTGGACATAGATGGACGACATTTTAATTATATTTTGTAGCTTGAATGACGTTTGGTACAGACACAAACATACTGTACATAATTTATAAAATGTATGTAACGTTCATAACGTGTCCATAAAGTGTAAACACATATTGAATTTTTTTAATTAGAATTCTTTGTTCAATATTTAACTTCCACATATCGTTAACTACATTCAGATGAAATTTCATGTTTCTCTGATTGGCCGTTTACCATCTAGAATCGGACGAACAGCGAAACTTTAATTATAACTGCTGTATGTTAAAACAAGAACAAAATGCTTTGCAGATGGGCTTCCACCCAAGACCCAATTGCTTTCATTTCGTCCCTCTATAAGAAAGTATCTGTTCTTTCCAATAGTGCAGGTCCCACATTTGCATCTGGTGTTCGTTCTGAGATATTCATGATGTTATTTTGCAAGCCCAACACCATTAGTTATAAAGGTAAGCAAGAAAGTTCTGTCGCTTTTTCACCCACCACCTTCGAACATCGATATGTCACCTAAGACATACCTGGAAAATCAAAAATAGTCCCAATCAGCATCCAACTTCTGCCAACGTTCTGGAAGGCCATGGATTCCATAGCGGTAGAACTTGGTGGGCCGTGAAGCGAAGAAGGTATCAAGTGCATTTTGCACCTCTACTAGGGATTTGAACTAGCGTCCTCTAAAGTGATTGTCCAAGAAATGGAACAGGTGATAATCTGACGGTACAATGTCCGGTTAATACGGCGGATGAAATAGTGTTTCCTATCCAAGGCGTAGAATGGTGTCCTGGGTCATCCAAACCACGTGGGGCTTAGCATTGTCCTGTAACAGGAGGACCCCTTTGTGATTCAGAAGTGCTGGCTCCAGAGTTTTTAGTTTTTGTTGAACACAGCTCAGCTGCTGAAAGTACACAGTTGCATTGAAGTTCTGACTAGCTGGTAGCAGTTCCCGATGCACGATGCCGTGAGCAGTCCACCAAACACACAGGAGGACCTTCTTCTAGTGAAGTGCTGGTTTCGGCTATTTTGAAACCGGTTCATGGGATGCTAACCAATGATGACGGCGCCGTGGAGCTTCGTACAGGACCCACTTCTCATCACATGTCAACACCCTGTCCAGAAATGGGTCTTTCCCAAACGAGACAGCAAAGAAACAAAGGTGTCTGTTCGCGTTGCCTTCTGGCCCGGAGTCAATAATGTGTGACCCATCGACCCAACTTGTAGTGCTTCCCAATTTGATGGAGGTGCTGCCGAATGGTTTCTCCAATTTCACTGAATTGTAGTCCCAGTTCCTCACATGTCTGGCCACTGTTCGCCTGAATTGTTGTCTGAAGATCTTCATTTGGTACCTGTTTTGGTCTTCCTGCACATGGTGCGTCTTCGAGTGTTTCGTCACCGTCCTTAAACTTGGTAAACCACCGCTACACTGCCCGCGTAGTCACGACACCCTCACCATATGCCTGGCATATCTTCCACCCCGCTACAGCTGCGTTTCACCCCCGTTTGAACTCGTACAGCATACACGCCCTTAAGACGCTATGTGGAGGAC
Source organism: Lepisma saccharinum (assembly GCA_022664845.1). Classification (NCBI taxonomy): domain Eukaryota; kingdom Metazoa; phylum Arthropoda; class Insecta; order Zygentoma; family Lepismatidae; genus Lepisma; species Lepisma saccharinum. Next base: position 76,787 of record JAGDQP010003166.1, read on the forward strand.
CCATGTTCACTCTGTCATTCCGTATGTTCACCGTGTAACTGAGCTGCCACAACCAGGTAGTATGTTGGCTATACCCACACCAACAACTGACCTTCGCCTGATCTCCATTCGCATTCAACTCACGGTGTGAGGGCCAATTGAACACAGATCTCCAGAAAAAGTGACAAAACTTTCTTGGTTCCCTTTATATAATGATGTAAAAACAAAAAAGTGCATTGTAGATGGACCTTCATCCAACAAGCTACTGTTTTTATTATATCATTGACTAGCAAATTTTCTCCTATTTCCAATGGTGCAAGTTTCACTTCGGCATCTGATGTTCCTCCTGAGATGTTCATAGTGTTGTATTGCAAGATCAATGACTATATATATTCACAGCCATATTCATTCCACTACTGAATGAGGTCTTTCCCGAAGCTCTCAACTGTGATCTCCACTGTCTGTCTTTCATTCACAGTAGCTCCGCAAATGTCCTCACGATGCTGGGTCAGTACCAAAATGTTGAGCCCCCATAGGGAATTGAACCCGGGACCGCTCACACTGAAGTCGAACGCCTTACCGACTAGACTACGCAGGAGGCTTATATATATATATACACTCTTGACTTTATATCCTCTAAAAGAGAGATATACAGTTTTACGGATTTGTAGCAAAGAGGAAGAAAACTCGCTAGTTACCAAAATAGAGCTTTATTTAAATAATGACTGGGAACTAGAACCACATTTCAAGATAATGGATCATGAGCTCTAAGTATGACAACAATATGCATAGATGTTACCTACAGACAAGCCGAACATAGAAGATACTGCAGCCAGGGGCGAACCCAGAGTCTCGTAGATGGTTTCAGACTTATCCAAACTATAACTGAGACATTGCAAATACAGTTCCAAACGGCCAGGACGAACTTGAGTGAACTGACAAATGTTAACGGATATTTAGAGCCATAATTTGACGATGTTTTTGGTGATGAAACCAGTAGTCGAATGTCTCGTCCAACAGTTTATGCTCTCCCTTCTCCAATTCTCGAATACTTCCTAGTGGCACTTGCCATATACAAAAAAATCGCTGAATTTCCAGTAAAGCCATTCATTTGTAGGAAGGAAGCATTTCCACACTCTAGCAAGACAGCCAACTAGGAATCCCAAATATTTGAAATATTATGCATTTTGCACATATCTGAGTGAGGAAGTAAGGAGGCGAAGGCAAGGTATAATATATATATTATTCAACCATTGTCGTGGGGCTGATTATTTTGCATGTCTAAGATTGTTTCTTACCTTATTTGGATCACGGGGAGGCGCAGCGGACCGGAATGTATTAGTTACAAAACAGACAACATCAGTAAAAGCACTAATAGTACATATTTGACACACTTGGATATAGTTACTTTTCCCTGAAGAAACAATATTGAATATTCCTAAAAGCCTAACTACTTAATATCTCTGGGAGCACCTGCGGATATAAGACATTAAAATATGAACTGACATTTTACTATTTTATTTAACAAACATGAACTACTCTCATAGCTGATAATCTATCTCTTTGTTGACCGAAATTTAGAGTGATTTTGAGAAATATGTTTACTTGTATATTTGATAATCCTGCCCTGATATACACGTACATTTTCTTATATTCACTGTAGGAAGTCTCTGTCTGCACACACTTGCGCAGGAAAATAAATGTTCCTTAATACTGTCAATAACACTAGCACATTCTTCGTTTTCTTCTTCTTCTATTACATGCAAATATACTAAAGTCCGTGATTATTAGAAAGTTCATTGGAGAAAATCGAATGTTCTAGTTTCATGAAGTTCACTAATAAACTTCGATAAATTTAGACTATGATCACTTTCTAACACATAAGCGTAAATTAACTGTTCGGATTTGATGTTGACTGGTTGACGAAGCAGTCAAGACTGATCTCTCGATACTAAGTTCTATATGGTTTTATTGATTTCTAATTTTTGTGTACTTCTCAGGATGAGCTATAGGTTCTAATGGGATATAGTAGATATTCACAATTTTGTTGTGTTGTAACTCTGAAAGTCCTAGTTTCCAGAGATGAATAGAAAGGAAATTACAAAAAAAGAAAAGGAATTTAGGAAGGACTAACACTGAATCTTCTCATGGGTGCCAACTTGATATTGTCGTAGATTTTTGGAACCAGATTTGAAGAAAGTCTTAGCGGAAAGTCAAAAGGGGAAGGTTTTTACATATCATTCTTTGTTCTAATCGAAGAGACTGTTTGTAAATTCTCTGATGGGGTGATTTTCTGATGGGATGATTTTCCAAGGTAAAACTGTTTACATAATTTCAAAGTACGTTTTGTACAATTTCGCGTGTTAACATTCACATCACTAATAGTTTCAGTTCGGGAGAACATAGTGGGAAGGATATGTTAGTTCCTTCATATACATATACATATACATCCCTTTATACTCGCTCAGCTGTATTTGTTATAAATATTGGGGGAATGCTCTATGAGCATTGTATCTCTAATTGATATGAGAATCGGGTGCTCCTCAACCGTAAATGCTTAAATGATACGAGAGGATTTAGATACGAGAACATAAAATCTTTAATGTTATTAATCTACAATATTTCACGGACGGAAGGAATATACTATAAGTCCCTTAAACCTAGGACATGGTCCTATTCAATTAATATAACAAATCATAAAGTATTTTAACAACAATACCAAAGTAGAGAGAGACTATACACAAATATATCACAATCATAAAGTTCACAACTAACCTGACATTGAGATCAAAGATGACATAATCATGGGTTTAAACTTCGAGCACTTCTAAAGTTCTTATGGAGATTGTTCCAAAGACGAAATCAAAATCAACTTTCACTGATGTTAAATACTGTTCATTGTCACTGAAGAATAACTAAGGCTATGCGCCTAGGATGTTCCATAAGACAATTGTCCAATTGTCCAAGAATAAAAGTATATTAAATTCTGCTCTTCTTATAATGTTTAATTGTGTCGTGATCTTGTTTCGAACTAATGACTTAGATTAAAACTAAGAACGATGCGTAACACCACTCTCAATGCTGGTCAGAGAGGGAGTGTGTCGGAGTACCTGAAGTCACCAACAGTTTATATTTATAGTAAGTTCTAATTTGGTTTGTTCTTTCCTTTCTCACCAAACACTAATTATATCATGCCTAAAGAATTAGAGATATTCCAATACAAGAAAATAAACTAGGATGATCACATCTTGTTTGTCACTGAATTTATCTTTGAAGCCATCTGGGGTACGTTATTTTATTAACTGTTTTTATATTGGAACGTTCTCTCTGATCTCTTAGAGGCTTTGGAATTCTATAAACGGATGTTAACTAAATGCCAACCTGTATTACGTATCCATCTCAACACCTGCATAACATTCCTCTCTGTCTCTCTGCTTAATGGAATGCATTTGACATCCTGTTTGGAATACTTTAAATGTTAATAAAATACTTCTTCCTCCGTTCGCGTCCTCACAAAACATATCAACCTATTTCAAGACTTGTTGTACAATATAACAATATCTTTTATACAATTAATTATACATTTGAATATTATTGTCCCTATACTCTAATAACCCTATGACAATAGGATAGAAATTTCCACTTTGATATTTCAGTTTCAACGGAGTTTCAGATTTGTAAATAGGGGATAATTAATATGCATGTGCGCTTTAGGAAACATATCAATATACATTACGCATTTTTGATTTTCAAAAAATCATAAAAAAAATAAGAACCAAATGTCAGTCTACATATTTTGTTTACATTCAATATAGTTTCATATGTAATACTGTACAAAAGATCAACGTTGATATTCAATCCCTTCCGTGTGAAAAAGCAACCTTCAAACAGGAATTTATTATGTTTTGACAATCACATTTTAATACAATTTTAACTAGTTCAATTATGTTTTAGGCTTTTCAGGCAGAGGATTAAACTTATCAAGCAGACGTTAGAGGAAGAATTTGTTTATGTTTGGATGTCCTATGATACGGCAGTACGGATATATTTCATTTTTTGTAAACGACTGAAAAACTGAAGACCATTAATTAATCGATGGGATATAAATAAAAGAATACTTGTTTTGAACTATTCCTATATAAAGAATATAAGTATCATCATTATTATTATCGAAAGAGATCGAGCAAGCAAGCTAGACGATTTCAGATGGATTGACCCGTAGTTTCTGTAAGATTTCGAAAACCTTTCGGTATCATCCATAGTTTGCAACACTGGCTTTAATTGTTCTTTATCATCAATAGAAGATGCCAAATATTTAATACCACGGCATAAAGACATTCGATAAATTTAAACGTTATACCTGGTTGCCAATACTGACAAACCGGTGACATGGTGTTTTCACTACCGATCTGCACCATGTTGCTAAGGACAAATTTCCTCAAGTGGAATTTTCATTCAATGAATCGTTTCTGACTTATTGAGAATTAGTCATTTCTTCCCCTCGCTAGACCTCGGCTTTGGGCTCAAAGTTGGAAACGCTGTATCTCCTAATCGAAGCGGAATTTCACCCATGTTCATCCTTACTTCTTTCGATGTCAGGAATCACCTACAGAAAGTGACGTCCATTATTCTGAATCACTGTGGATATATCATTTATTTTAATTCTAGGAATTTCGAGGTTTCGCCCACCCCCACTTAGCTCCACTCCCCCTTATCCGTCTCACCTTAAATTTTTATATTCTTCTTATATCACCATCCTCTATCAGATGCACTATTTTACATTCGGATCTCAGCGACAACATATCGTGATTCTCCCTTGTCAGTATTATAATAAATTAGCCTTTCAATTTTACAAAAGAAAGTCATAACGTTAATAAATAATGCAAGATTTCTAGCATAGCGAATAACCCTGAGTAAGAAAATAGAATTTAATGAGTGTACTTCCTGAGTTATTCATCCGTTGTGTCCTTTATATCCCAGTATATACTTATGGGCTTACTTTAGACCGAAAAAAAACGATAAATGGAATTAATATTGATTTTTGCAAACAATGATCTGACGTAGCATTTTGGTATTTTATGTGTTTAGGATTTGTATTATAATCGATAAGTTTTTAGAACATTTTTTTAGAAAATTTTAGAAAACGCTTTCAGGCAACTTTAACGCATTGTTTTCTAATTCTAAATTTTAAAAACCTATCACACAACTTAAATGCGCAAGATATCTCTGATATTACAGAGACGTAAATTTAATAATAGAAGAAGTCTTTACGTCTGTCCAAAATTTGTAATCAAATATAATAATACTGGGAATACTAAAGTTGAATAGAACTGATTTGAATTGTTAGTATGAAACGTGCTTTTACATTACAATGCAATGTAATTGCGACATCACATTTGAGATGTGCATAATTATTGGGAGGAAAGGATTGCAAAATAAAATATTTATTCCTGATAATGTGTATAAAATCAATTTAGAACCAGATAATGCATAATTTATAAGTGGAAAAATCCAGAATAGCGTCGAGCAACAGGTCGCGATATTAAAATTTTAGCATGGCCATGGGTTGCATTATCGGAAAATTTGAGGGTCGTTTCTTCTAGAACAGTCCTTTTATCCTTCATGGTTCTAGTTATAACCGCTTCTTCTTCTCGAACCTATGTAAACAGGATGAAAGATGAGGATAAAATTGATTATATGAGCGTTAACAGCACTATATGGCAATGTAAACTGGATTTGAATTCTGATCCTCTGGATCTTCATTCCGATGCTTTAACAACTGGACAAATAGGCCACACCAGGTACATGCCATTTCTTTAATTTTCTTTTGACTTAAAACAGGCCATTTGAATGCGCCTTTGAAAGGTCATAGCATACGACCTTGCATCCTCCTGCTGATCTTTATAATTTCAAAACAATCTTGCTTATTTTCTGTAGAAGAAGGACATTTCTATATATTGCATCTTCCAAATATATAATTATGAATATATATTATATTGATTGATCATTATATTTTATCAATTACGTTCTTGAGTTCTCAACATAGTAATTTACTATCGTTAAATTCCTGAACTGCACTTTCGAGATATTAATTTCTCGGCCGCGTTATTGCTAGTACACACTGCTTCTTAAGACTTTCGTATATCAGAAATGACTTACGACAAAGTTCAAGTTTAGCATTTATTTTAAGCCTAAATTTTTTAAACAATGACTCTCTCCAATCATGGCTGCATATAATGTGTCATCTAGGGGGTTGACATTATTTTTTATTTCAAATTGTAGTGACTCAAAAATGTCTTCTAATTAAAAATGTACACATTGTCATCCAACAAAACATTATGTTACTTACAATCGGAATTAAAATATTCTTTTTTATATTTCTCAGATTACTATAACCTTCTATATTATGTTGAGTTCATGGCGGCTTAAGTCAATACAGGATGTAGATAAAGTTATCGCGGAAGATGCCCAGGCAGAAACGTTACCAAATTTAACATCATTGTACAGAAAATAATTTCCATGTAATCAATGACAGACGAGGATTTTCCTTAATAATGAGTAGGTTATAAACACCAAAAATCAAAAACCGCTTCAATTGAAATACGCTGTAAGCTGTTGTTAACGTCACACATTGTTCCATTAGGTTCACATTAAATATCCAGTCATAAACGTATCTTTTTAAAACTTATTAACGTCATAGAGAAGTGTGCTTGGTGGCTGTTGGACTAAAGCGACCATATTTTTATAACTACAATTTTGATTTAGCAAGTAACAAGTTCAACACTTCACGTGTATGAAAATGCAGATAGGAAGGCCATTGTGTCCTTCCTATCCTCCCTTAGCCACATTCCAACCCCACCGCTATGCTTTAACGTCCTGTTTTCTTTAAATTCTACAGTCTTGGAGTTTAATTCTTGTGGTGACCAGAATACACGTATCAAGCAGAATAACGCTTACCCATAAGTAATGTCGTGTGTTCGATTTCTGCTGCAATGACACCATCTAATGAGCGAATAGTAAAGTACAAAGCACGTACCAGAGCTGAGTCATATAGAGCACTTCATTGTACAGCAGTGTGTAGAAGAACAACGGTCTACGTTTTGGAAATATGGCTTGTGTTTGATCATAGCAGTGTCGGAGGATCACATAGATCGTACCATGCTCTACCAATTTCACCACAAACATCCAGCAAGAGCAGCGGCACGTAACATCAATGCTGTATATGGTCAGTGTGCAGTAGATGTGCGAAAGTGCCAGAAGTCGTTCCAGATGTTTCGGTCTGGGGACCCCAGCGTCACCGATAATCCACGAGAAGGGAGACCTTTGTAGCTGGATAGCGATCCCCTGCGAGAAGCGGTGGAAGTAAATCTAATGCAAACTATTGAAGAACTGGCTAGCGAACTTCATGTCATCCATTAAACCGTTCATCGTTATCTTCATGACATTGGGTACATGTCGAAAGTCGGAAAACCCCTCAACAGAAGCAGCAGCGAGTTGACATCTGCAGTTCCCTGCTCAAAAGTCACAGACTTGGGCCATTTCTAGACAAAATGGTAACAGAGGACAAAACTGGATCCTCTACCACAACGTTACATGCAAACGGCAGTGAGTGTCTAAAGGGGGTAGCAGCAACTGTGCCAACACAAGATCTCCACCAAAGCAAAATGATGATGTTTGGAGTTATCCGTGGGATAATCCATTTTTAGCTCTTGACAGGTTACCAGACCGTCAATGCAAATGTCTACTTTCAGCAGCTTAGACGCCTACAAACTGCATTGTTAGAGGAACTTCCTGCTCTGGTTAATCGTAAGTGTGTGCTCATCCACCGTGATAACGCGCGCCCACATACTGCTAAAAAGACCTGTGCTAAGATCGAGGAATCTGGCTGGAATAAACTACCCGACCAGCGTTTTCACCAGAGCTTGCAACAATGGACTACTATCTTTTCCTCATCCTGCAACACCACCTTTCTGGGAAAACACTGCAAAAAGAGGATGACGTGAGACGAAAGGTGACCAAGTTATTTGCCTTCGAAACCTGTGACTTCTTTCGGCGAGGAATCCAAAAGCTGGTTGGCAGGTGGAAGAGTGTTGTGGTGTCCTACGGAAACTATTTTCCGAAAATTTATTCAAGCAATTCCGACATCAAATGAAAACAAAACATGTTAACATTTGCCAATTATCACTATACACTCAGTAACACTTTAGGGAGAATTGATATTGTATGTAGAAATGCCATCTGACAGATAATCTCGAAATGGAATGATTCTAAAGACAATAGCAAATGTAACAAAAATGTTACTGCATCGCTAACTTTCCTGGTCACCTTTAAGAAGGAAAGTCAAACTAACGGGGGAAGAACACGATCAGAATCAATTCAAATTATGCAGTATTGTGGACAGTTTATACAGAGTTTCATAATGAACATCTAAAGTAACATATAAACTCTCATGGATTCTATTAATGGGTTAATTTCAGAAGTTTCTAATCTATTTGTAAGTAGAAATTCCAAAAAAAATATCTGCTAAGCTCAGTTCATATGTTGTAAACCCAAGTTTGAATTACCCCCAAACTATTGCGTTTCTTCCTCTTCTTATGCTCCGCAACGTGTATCGGCGAATGTGAGATGATTTTCTAGCTGTAGCAAGACAACCTATCTCTACCACAACATTAGCTGAAGCCATGGTTTCTTTGTTCCTAAAGACTCCCGTAGTCTTTCAGAAGTAGTTACGAGCAAGGTTTGCTGTGGAAAATAAAAATAGATATCCTTGTAATTTACACGAATAGTGTCACATAGACTTTTGCGAAGAGAGTATAGAACTATACTATTGGTGAAGTTATCGGAATTACTCCACAAGGTAATGTCGGTATTGCCCCAAAACGCCAAATAATACATTCTTGGAGTACCATTGACTAAAGGAAATGAAACAGCCTTTCCACACACAACGCTTTAACCTTTGATAGTGTGCAATTACTACGAACTCCATGATAAACGTTTGTTCAAAAAACGTAAGAACTGAATCTCCTAGTTTAGAACAGGGCGTTTTAGTCATGTTTTCTGGACAGCTTACCTTACAAATATGATTCTGATCCCTCACAAATACAACACACAAACTCATATATCAGTGCAGAGTTTCATTACACAAAGAAGTCCCTTCCTTGCCTATTATTTATGTCACGAGCTGACTAGTATGGAATCTACAGTGTTGCAAGTTTAGAAGTGTCGGAATTCCCGAACATTCCCCCAAATACCCTAAGTTGTGTTTACGCCCTTCGGAACTCTAGCAATTGAAGGGATTGTATTTGAATTTGGCCACTTGCTTAATGTCACGCTCCGGTAAATCTATGGTAATTTACGTAGTCATTTAAAAATATTTCAGTGAGTATTAAAGTACTCTTGTTTCATTTTGAGAGCAACATTCCAAAAATGTAATTATAAAACAGTCACTTACGCATAGCAGCAATTACACGCTAGTTTTTTTTATATATTTATTTGACTCAATTTAATCACATTAAATACATGAATTGTGTATTTTAAAGTTTCATTATATTATGCAATTCGCTTAGATCTAAAGAAAACACACAGAATACACTAAGCTTCTCTTAAACACTAATTGTTGCTGTTTACTATTCTCTTCAATTCAAAATCCATTTTCCGAAGCGAATCCAGAAATCACGACTGATGCACATTTAACTCTTCTGCCAAGAAATCACAAAAGTCCAGAACAGGCAAACAAATATTTTTCTATACTGCAACCACCTGCATTTATTGGTTACAGAAGAACACGACAGGTTTGTGTTTCCTAACACGTGTGGTCATTTCTATACACATTAACTTTTTGCTTTCTACTTTCGGTATCATTTTTGTCCATCCGATATGTAACCACTACGTTGACCCAAACGTTAATTATTCGCTTGCTTGAGCAGTCTTTGCCTCGCAGAGATCGGTGACTCCATCAGAGAATTTTCGTCCGTTAAATTTATCGTTTGGTGTTCTAAAAGCTATCTCGTGTGTGAAATGCAAGAAATTAACAATGATGCATCTAGCAATATTATGATACATCAGGAATGATACAAAAGTAGAATTTCCAACGTAAATCTAGGTTGTTAAACCCCAGAAAATAATGGTCAGTTTCAGGTACAGCTACCGTTCAGTTACTGCAATAATATTTATACCAAACGTTTTAAAAAGTCTAAGAAATATGTCTAAGTATATAAATTCACTAACAGATGAAATGAGAATTTTCTGGTCATAATACGGGCTTATAAAGTTCAACGTTCTATGAATATACTTTATGTACACGTGTAAAATGATTCATTGTACGATTTAACTGGATACAGAGAAAATATAAACTCGATTCAAGATAGTTTGTAGTTCACGTAGACAGTGATAAAATCAATGATATTATGGAGAGAGAAACCGAACTTAATACATAGAGGCTGATGAAACTCTACTGAAGGTATAAAATGAACATGAATGATTATGTTTTCAAATAAATGATCATGCTAGACTTGAAACAAATTGTAACGTGAATACCTACTTCTTGTTCCTCTTCCACTCAAAGACAATAGAACTAAAATAAATATATTAAGTGTTTACTTATTAAATTGAGGATAGAAGGTTATTAAAATTATTTTGAAATTTGTTTCTTCTTTCTCATCCTTTCTTTGTAAGTACCGGATAAAATTGGCGAAGATCAAAGCTAACATACAATCGTTTCTGTGCATTGAAACATTATTTTCTGCCAATTAGTGTCATAAGTCTATGGTAAGTCAGGGGTAATCCAACAAAGCCCTTAAAATATCTCTATATACATTTTTATGGCCATATTGAATATTTGAATTCGATATAAATTCTTAGAATTTCAGCTGATTTGTAAATTAGCACCCGGGGATAACGTTACACCTATTTCAAATAATCTGCCTTATATGCATGTCAGTCGCTGCAGATAACTTCCTCATTCACAACCACTTAACTAGAGACAGCTGCAACACATTTTCCATGATATTATGCGACACATTTAAAACTAAATCTACAGCTACGCGATTTGTCAAATTGAACTATTGTTTATTTACATTCAATTTTATTCTATTATCATAAAGAATAACTTGTCATTATCTAGTAAAAGTAAACATATTAGAGAAAATTCATTTAACAATTGACACACCTATCGTTTTCAAAAGTAGATAACCAATTGAGGGTTGTTTCCACAAAACTCGGTATCTGCATTTTTTGTTGATTTTCAGTTTATAACATATTCTAATGGTCTTGGGTCAGGGGGATCGATTGACACGATCAGAATTAAACTAAACTTCACTTCAGTAAATAGATCTTGAAATATGATATTTCAATGTGTCTATATCGGAGTATTTTATTAAAAAAGCTCTTCTAAAAAACAGCTTTTCACGATCCACAATGGTATGGCGTCGTATATGAAGCGGCCGGGAAAGGCTTCATAATTTATATTGCCTTACGTGTGAATGCAACATCTCATTGCAGTCAATTCGTGGTTAGTAAATTGGTAACACAGACGTTTGATGGTTGCTTAATCCCATAGTTGTCTTTATAGGGTATCGACGAATTTTCATACTAAATTTGGTGCGAACACGTCAAATGATATGACAACTTTACGAAAATGGATACTTGGATTAGTACGGCAATACTGAAGACTAGGGTAATTTGGATTTTGTAAACACCTGAAGCTGCTTTTTAGAGTGTTGAGGAATAATTATGCTCCCTTTAGTGTAGTGTATTGTTTTGTTTTAAACGCTTTAAAAATATGAATTTTACAATAAGGTTGCAACATTGACAACTATGTTGCTTTTCGTAATGGGGTGTCGCGTTTCAATTGTATTAAGGAATGTTCATTCCAAGATTATTGGGAAAAGATTGAATAGTCTATGAGTCTTCTTTTGCAGAACAAATAACCTTTCAATGCAATGTATATGCAGCATAACACAGCCAATTGCAATAATTTCATCTTATCGTCACTGCTAAGAAAAATCTGGCTAAATTCCATTGTTACGACCGTTTAAAAACTCGTTTCCCATATAAATAAACACTGCTGACATGCAATAACTCATGACAAAAATATGTAAAAGAATCTCATGTGGAAAACGTTTCTCCGAACCTCATATGATTTTGTGTAAACGAAATAATAAATACTGAAACAAATTGAAAGAGAACAAACAAATCGCTACGGTTCAATTGTGTGACTTGAGAGAAATAAAACACAGCTTATGTGCATTTCAAATAAGGATGTAGTGTTACCAAAACTATGCTGTACCACAAGATCTGTTGAGAAAATTTAAAACTTACACATAAATTTAATGCTAGAGAAGCATCGTATAACTTTCATTGATGTATTTAAGGTTAAACCATCTTACAAATGGCACATAAGGAGTTTATGCAGCTTGATTAAAATTTTCCTTGCGTGTGCATACTGTTTGAAGAGTTCAGGTTTAGCTAATTCTATGATTAAAGTAACAATTGACATCTCCAATGCCATAAGAAGCAAAATAAATGCGCCTTTAATATCACTCACTGCTAACGGGCGAAGTGAATCTTCATGAATAATTTCACATTTGAAATGTTTTCCCAAATCGTGAGATATTTGCTTTCCCCAATCTCTAGGAATTCCTGATTCACTTAAGTGTCTTAGAAATTTATTAAATGTTTCAAGAAGAGGAGAATTCGTTGAAAAAATGAATGCAATTCCTGTTGTCCAAAATATTCTTTCATTGAACGGTACTCAAAATCCATTAAAGGAAGAAATGCAAGATGCCATACCGCCGTGTACCCAGAAGGAAACATTTCCACAATTGTAGCAATCTTCTCTTCTTTAAAAAGTAACTTATGTTCCTCAAAATATTTACAAAGAATATGATTATTACTTACAGTCCGCAATATTGGATCAGCCGATTGAGCTAGTTGCCTTTTCCAATATTCGTTTGGATGTAGTCACAACATGTCAGCTTCAACAAATTGTCGCAAAGTGCCTATGGGTTTTTCAAATCTCGGAAAGGTTAGAAAAGATATTAGGTTACAGAGTAACGGAATGTTAAGGCTTCAAAGCACAAGTGCTATTAGTAAATTACCGTTTAAGGCGTCACCTCCGCCTCACTCACCCGCTATTTTTGAATTTTCTAATTACTACTGCCATTTAACATGTCACCTTCCCCCCCACCTTCGTCTCCACCTTAACCTCCACCTTCGTCTCCACCTTCATCTCCACCTTCGCCTAACACCTTCCCCTCCACCTTCGCCTCCCACCTTCCCCTCCACCTCCGTTTTTTTGTGACTAGATTTAATGATTTTTTTCTCTGCTACTCTACCGCCGTCTATTGATTTTTCTTGTGAACTATCGGAATTCCTCACCTCTCTACCGCCATCTGTTAATATCACAGCTAATTGCAGCTATTATCATCATTCGTTAACATTATTGCTACCTTACTGTGTGTTAATCTATTGATATGATTGCTAACTTATTGAATAGTGTTATAACTAACTAATGAATTGTTAGTTTTCCTTTACGGGTGCAATCAGAAGTACTACAGCGGCTGCTTTGCATCAGGTGAATACCGTAATGGTATATTTAACATGAGACATGCTCGTGAAAATTTGTTACTGCCACGATGAACTTGCTTATTGCTGTAAAAAAAGCGCTGAAGTTTTTAAAAACTAACATCAAAATGCGTTGATGGCTTTCTCTCTTGTTGTAAACCCATATTTTGTATGAATTTGCTCTGCTTTTCTCTTCGTTGCGTGTTAGAGACCAAAAGAAGATAACAATATGATTTCCTTATTTGAAAATGTTTTATCAGTTATACTGATTATCAATCTGCCGTCTCCTTTTATGCATACATGTGTGGGTGGGTGTCTGCGTGTTGGCGTGTTAAAATCTCTCCAGTTACATAACCCAACCTTGGTTTATTCAATACTTCTAGATCACACCTATAAATAATCAAAAAGTTTTAATACATTCTGACACGAAAAAAAAATTCTTTTCAATTTATTCCGTGCTATTATGCGTGAGACATGAGATAAACAGGAATAATTCTTCTTCACTGTCAGAAATGTATAGCAGGGGATAAAAGAGGGGATTTTATGAAAAAACGAATAATAAATCTCTCTTGTTGATATTTTTCAAATGGGAATAAAACTGAAAGATTCAAAAGTATGAAAACGGATATTCTCCCAGTTTTTTTGTGATGTGAGCTATTTATGAAGAGAAAATGTATTGTTCACGTTTCCTGGCTACTTGATATCCATGACGTTCGTAGCTAATAGTCTTTATATCCGCTCATGATATTGAAAAGCTTTTGTCGATTATAAGCAAACCTAGCTTTGTCGATTTTATAACAGCAGTGATTACTCTTCTTTGCCAAGTTACGTGTACTAGATTATTTATCGCTTGCTACGCGAAGACAATTTGATTACTAAAACTAAATTATTACTTGCAATATGTTTCTACTGCTTCAAAGTTAGTAAACAACACTGGGGAAATTGTTGGAAGTGAAACAGTCTGTGGTATTATTTATTGAAGATCAATGGAGAACAAGTGCTTTTTTGTGTACATGAACTATATTTCGAATTAGAAAATTTCAATTAAAAATTAGTGTACAAGATTTTTTTTATTAAATATAGTTCGTTTTCCCTCCCCCTAAAAAAATAGAAAAAATTCAGTGCGAACTTTGTGGTAAATCTATTGCAAACGCGCATTTTGCGAGACATAATAAACGTAAACATCCACCCTCCAAGAGTGATATTGATGAAGAAACAGTGCCAGCGAAGAAACGTAAATTAGACATGGTAACATGCCCAGTGTGCAAGGATGAAGTTAGCATGAAAATTTTTCAGCGACATATGAAGAATAAACATTCATGTGAACCAGTGAGAAGCGATTTTTCCAGGACATTTGCCGATTATGAACTTGTTAATAGTGGTGGTGGTGATACGAACAGTTTTCTGATTAAAGTGGAAAATGAGTGTGTCGAGTTTTTGAAAAACCGAATAAGTGAGAGTGATGCAGTTCTGAAGATTAATTTTATTTTGACTACAGATTTTGTGAAGGGTGTAGAAACAGTGTGTTTTCCAGTGCATAGCGGGAATATGCTAGTTTTGAAATCAACGGTTGTGGAAGATACTATTTCAGAAATATTCGATAAAATAAAGGTGGATCAAGAGGAGAGAGCAATTAAGGGTTCAGGCTGGTCCTTATCCTCTACTCCTAATCATACACTTGAGGTGCATGTTAATTCCTTTAATCCAATTGCTGCGTCATGCCATATTAAACTCCCTAAGTTTATTAAGAAGAAAAAAGCTGTTCTTAACATTAAAAATGAAGATCAGAAATGTTTTTTGTACGCTGTGCTAGCTAAACTTAACCCCGTTGATTCAAAACAGCATGCTAACCAAGTTTCTCACTACAAGCCTTATGCACATGAAATACTTCCCATTTTTGAGAATAATAACATTAATTTTCCTGTAAGCCTACATGACGTTCCCAAATTTGAGAAGCATTACAACGAAATGTTTCCCAATGCTCCAATTTCTATCAATGTGTATGGTATAGATGATGAAAATGAAAAAGTCTTTCCCCTTCATATCGGTAAACATCAATTTAACAGAATTAGCATAGACTTACTGTGTGTGAAAAACGAAACAGTAACAACAACGGCATCAACATCATCGGCATCAACAACTCGGACAGTGATTACTCATCATTACTGTTTAATAAGAAATTTTTCTCGTTTAGTGAGGAGTCAAGTTACTAGTGACAAACGCCATTATTATTTCTGCAGACGTTGTTTATACCAGTTTATAGATGAACATAAACTAACGCAACATGAAAATTTTTGTCGAGAACATGAACCAACTCGCGTCATTATGCCTGTTCCTGATTCAGTTATTAAATTTAAAACAGACCCTTCATTTTTAAAAGCAGATGTTGTAATACTAACAGATTTTGAAAGTTTTTGAAGCCTGTTAGTGAACCTCGAGGAAAAAAATCAACTAATATTCAGAGGCATGAATTGGCTAGCTACTGTTACAAAATTTGTTGGTCGGATGGGTGCTTAACGGTACTTCATTTGTATAGAGGTGATAATCCAGCGCGGCATTTTTTAAAAGGTTCGCAAACAGAGTTAGAAAATATCGTTCCTAGATTAGAACAAAATTTACCCATGAAGCCTTCAAGTCCTGAACAACTTTCTCATCACCAACAATCCCAGGAGTGTACTATTTGTCACAAAGAATATACTGAGGATAATCGAAAGGTTCGACATCATCACCATTTAACGGGCTCCTACCTCAATCCTCTTTGCAATAATTGTAATCAACAAGTTGTTTTACACATGGGTTATCTTCTTATGACTTACATCTCTTTGTCAAAGAATTAGGTTGTATTCCAGGTGATGTGACGGTTCATGCTGAAAGTGAGGAAAAGTATATTTCAATTTCAAAGTGGTTCCATCTCAAAAATGGTAGAAAATTTGAAGTAAGATTTTTAGATTCATACCGGTTGTTGCCATATTCTTTAAATAATTTAGTTCAAAAATTGAAACCCGAAGAATTGGCATACACTCGTCAAAATTTCCCCCATGATGAAAAATTTGAACTAAGTAGAAAAAAGGGTAAATTTAATTATGATTCTTTTACTGATGCTTCGGTATTTGAAAAAACAGGGTGTCCACCTCAAACATCATTCAATAACAGACTTACAGGTACTAAATGCAGTAATGACGAATATGAGATAATTAAACAAATATGGACAGCATTTAATTGCAGAACATGGGGAGATTTTCATGATCATTACCTATCCACTGATGTTTTGCTATCAGCTGATGTTCTAGAAATTTTTAGAGAGGCGTGCATCAACTCATATAGAATTGACCCAGTTTTTTCATACACATCTCCAGGCTTATAATGGAAGGCAATGCTCTACAAATCAGAAATTGAATTAGAATTATTTACAGATGTTGATATGCACTTGTTTATTGAAATATCAATCCGTGGTGGTGTTTCTAAATGTAGTTTAAGGCATGTCAAAGCTAACAATGAGTTTCTCGGTAGTAAATTCGATCCTCAAAAAGAAACCTCGTTTGTAATGTACCTGGACGCGAATAATTTGTATGGCCATGCCATGAGTATGCATCTCCCCTATGGAAAGTTTTCATGGGATCCAACACCAGAAAATTGGGATTCGAACAAAATTCAAAATTATCCCGACGAAGATGAACGAGGTTCCTTTGCAGAGGTAGACTTAGATTATCCTGAACAGTTCCATGATGATCATAAAGATTACCCTCTAGCACCTGTAAATGATTTCCCTCCTAACGGAAAACAACGAAAATTACTACTAACGCTAAATTCGAAAAGAAACTATGTTGTTCATTTTCGATTGCTAAAATTTTATCTTGCTCACGGTTTAAAACTTGTAAAAGTACACAGAATTCTATGGTTTTCTCAATCGAAGTGGCTTAAGCCCTACATAGATCTAAACACCAAGTTACGCACAGAGTCAACAACCGATTTCGAGAAAGATTTTTACAAACTTCATATCAACAGCGTGTTTGGGAAAACCATGGAAAATGTGAGGAAGTATACTGATATAAAACTTGTTTTTGATAAAAGAAAAGCTGAAAAACTCATTGCAATGCCACAATTTAAATCTAGAACAATCTACTCAGAAAATTTTGTACTTATTCATATGCTACGAAAATTCACGAAATTAAACAAACCTGTGTATATTGGAAGTGCTATTTTAGATCTTGCAAAATTAGCAATGTACAAATTTCATTATGAAGTGATGAAACCTAAATATAAAGATAAGCTTACTATTGTTTACACCGACACGGATTCGTTAGTCTATCATGTTATTTGTGAAAATTTCTATAAAGATATGCGTGATTTATTAGACTATTTTGACACATCGAATTATCCCGTAAATAATCGATATAATATCCCATTAAGTAACGAGAAAGTACCAGGTAAAATGAAGGATGAGATGAAAGGAATAGCTCTTGAAGAATTCATAGGATTAGGATCGAAAGTATATGCTATGAATACAGTAGAAAAAAAACAAAAAGGGTTAAGGGTGTGAAGAAAAATGTTGTGAAAAATGAGATTACGATTGATGACTTTAAGAAGTGCTTGTTTTCTGGTGAACAATTAACGAAAGAGCAACATCAAATTCAATCACGTGAGCATATACTTTCGACTGTAAAGCACGAAAAATTAGCTTTAGAACCTCATGATGACAAACGTTTTATTCTTAATTGTAAGATACACTCATTGCCATAGGGTCATCAAAAATTGTAAATAGTGAAGCTAAATTAATTTGTGAAGTATGTAACCCTCATCAACCCTCAACTTCTGGACAGTCGTGTTAATTTTCATTTGTGTAACAGTTAAATAGTTAGTAAGGTTTGTATATAGTTATTATCAAGCTTGTTCAAATGTTGTTAATAAAGCACACTCTGTGTGTTTTTTAAAATACTTCTTTGATTTTCTTTGAATACATTTTGTTATAATAGAGTTTATTATTTATTATGCCTACTGATTTATTTGGATTCCCGCGATATAAGTCGCATGAGCATGAAATATTATCAGATTGACCTTCCAACATCAATGAAAACCAGCTGACATTATTAGACCAAAGAATTAAAATAATAAAGGGTGAAATCAACGCACTACGAAATACTTTATCTTCAAATATTGAAACCGAAATCACAGAAGCTCAACAACATTTACTAGATCTACTTCAAAAACTTGATAATGAGTTGAAAAGTGTTATTCTTATGTATTCACAGCTAGTAAATAAAAATGATTTTACCGAAGTTCAAAATATTATAACGACAATTCAAAATGAAGTACAATTCATAAAGAATAAATTCATTACAAATACTGCAGCACAAGATCTAGTCGATAATTTGAATAAAAAGCTTACGGAGTTGCAAAATACGTTTAATGATCTTCAAACAGCTGTGAATGTATTAGAAAACGTTCTTCAAAATAATCCCTCTCAAGAAGATCTTCAAAAGATGGAAGAAGTTATTTCGATTCTACAAAATGAACTTAAAACTATTACCAATGAAACAAATAAACTGCGTGATGAACTAACCAACCTACCTGTTTATAGTGATGTATCGGCAATTAGTAGAGAGCTTGGTGAGTTTGAAGCAATAATTAATAATATATCGGAACTTACGAATATTCAAATTGAACTAAAAAATCTACAGACTTGTGAATAACATTCCTACTGAGGTAAGTAGTTTACAGGAAGCACTTGCAAAATTAAATAAGAAATTAGAAGGTTTTAATCTTCGTACAGATTTAATTAATCTTCAGCATATTGTAAGCACCGTTCAAAGCGATTTAATTGAAATTCAAAAGAACACACCGAAACAATCTGATATCGAGAGTATACGTAAGTCTTTAAGTGAATTAACTACAAATCAAAATCAAAATGAAATAAAATCAAAATTAACTGCTCTCCAAGAAACTATTAACACACTTCCATTCGCAAGAAGTAGAAATAATTAAAAAAACGATAACTAACATTCAAACTGTAGTCGAAACAACCGAAAACCTCCCTGAAGTAATAGACAATATTAAGATTCAATTACAAAACCTTCAAACTAGTATAACATTCCTTCCGACGTTAGAAGATCTTTCTGATATACAAGAAGTGTTAACAAATGTTCAAAATGAAGTTAAAGAAGCAATTCAAGAACATTCAAAATTCATTTCTGTTCATGGGGTTAATGAAATAGTTAGCGGGTTAAAGATTATGTTGAAAAGTTTAGAGGATACAGCAGTAACGCATAACATATTAATTGCAAATATTCAGAAACAAATCGGTGATCTAGAAACGAAATACACTTCTGTGAGTAATTCTCTTAATAACATTTCTAAAAAATATGCTGATATTAATGACTTTCGTAACGTACAAGCATCAATAGCTCTAATGCCTACAGTGACTCAACTTTGGGAAGTACAAGATAGTATTAAAAATTTCATATCGATAACA
>JAGDQP010003167.1:0-10989 GCA_022664845.1 Lepisma saccharinum
AAAAAAAAAAAAAAAAAAAAAAAAAAAAAAAAAAAAAATTGTTGCAGCATAAATAAATGAAAATAATAATATCTATTTTTATTATTTACTTCCAAATCTCCATTACGGTTAGTTATGACAATAAGTTTATATTCACTCTTTGACAAAGTTCAGACCTTGTATTCCCGCTTTCACCGTAGGTCTCTGTAAGTAACTTTCAACTCGCACTAGAGCTAAAGAGGGAGTTGATGCCTCGTTGGAAAGGTCTTGGCGAAGCAAGTTGCAATCCGTATAGGTCATCCAGTTCGTATGATTGTTTCCCAAGATGATAGAGGAGCAATTATGAACTTAGGAACAACTAGGACTACGAAGATGGATGATGTGTCGTTTGAAATATCTCTGCGATAGGAGTTCAAACCTGTGTAGATACGGGGCTCGAGATATGGGGCATGGAAAAATTTTTTCATAGTAACTAATGGGAAGATTCGACAAGTTTCAACTCAGAAAGTACTAGACCTACGAATATTGGTCTAACCACTATTCAACACAATAAAAAAATATTGAGGGTGTCACACTCCCGAAGCACCTCAGTTCTCAGTGTTTCCAACCTAGTTTCTTTAAAATCATTTTTTTAATGCTTTCATTATATCATCATCAAACTTGACATCAACATTATTCAGCACATTAGAAAAATACTGTGAGTTACCGACGCAAAGCATATTTGCTGTGAGACTTGCCAACTTAGGTTACCTTTTTCTCGATTTTCATCAATACCATTCAATGTATCCGCACCAAATTTAGCATAAACACTATACGATTCAATAGAAAATTAATGATACTCCCTAAACAACTCAGTTGTCAGCGTTGTCAATCTACGATTTTTTAAAAAATAGCCTAAATCTTTGTGTTTAAGAAACCATCTAAGTACCATCAAAGCCCTCTTCATTGCTAGTAGTCGCAACGCGAACTTGTTTATTCACATGATCATGTATCAGAATCTTCTTTTAGATTGACCAAAAAATGGCAACCATAATTTTACAGCTTTAAGAAATTAATTTCAAAGGTTTATTAAACTTGGGGTATTAGCTATCATTATTCATTCAATAATAGTAATAATGAAATGATAAACAGGTAAATATTAACATTCACATCAATAAACACCAATGAAAAATACTTAGTCACGAGATGTCACTACCATATCAACAATTTAAAATTTTCATCTAAACGTGTTCAAGAAAAAAACTGAGCCATATTTGTTTACAGAATTAATCTCAATAATACTTTCGTTTGGAAATTTGACTAATATGTAATAAAAATGGTATATTATAACGTACAGTTTAAAGAACTATCATATTTCATTGTTGATTATCACGGCAAAAGCTTAAAATAAAAGTTTTATTAAAACTACGTTTAATGTGTTTATATTACTTTGAGTCTTGATGTTACTTATTCATGGATTAAGTTTAATAAAATTGTATGCAAACCTTTTAGTCCAACTCAGTGTTGTTAGCGCAGGGAAATTTCCTAGAAAACGGGAAAATCTGGGCGCCAAGAAAGGAAAAAGGGAAAAATAATTTTAATCGGGAAATTTTGTTTTAATGTGCCATTTTTTTTAAAGAAATCTTAGAATAAAGGAAATTTTAACAAAAGTTGGAAATTTGTTCAGTACTTTGAGGGAAATATTACGACGGAAACATAGCAACACTGGCCCAACTATCCATCCTAACTTCCTCTACATGAAGTTCTAAATGACCTGAAAAGAGGGCATAACCCTCTCAACAGGCAGTGGCCACCTTCAGTGGACCAGCAAACTTGTTAAAAAAAAGCTACGTTGAAATAAAAAAGGAACGAAAATAATGAGTTTTAATAAAGCAATAAATAAAAATAATTAAGAACACACCTCCCAGAGCAGCTCCAATTCCACACATTCCAAATTCTCAACACCACCTTCCAAGCCAGAATAGCTATTTGTAAAAAAATAAATAAATAAAGCTACGTATGTTAAGGGGATGCTCAATTGGCTTTTCTTCTCATTGGAAGTGGGACATGGCCTCGCTATGTCCCTCAAATGTAATTTACTAATATAGACCCGTAATGTAGATTTTCTTCACTTAAAACGCAACGTACAATACACCTAGAGTACCGCATATAAGAGTGTGTGTCTTAATTTCTTGTGAATTAAAAAGAAACAACCAATTAAACTAAATGCCGTAGTTAGATAAAAAATTTCGTATTCTTAAATTGTGTAGGTCTAACTTAAGTTTTGATAATCCCCACAAGAAACTAAGATCGTCTTTGTATTTATGTGTTGCATGCTAGGCAGATGGATAAGATGGTGCGTATAGCAGAAATAATTGTACTGGTTTAGAATTCTCGGGGAGAAGAAGAGGTGGATTAGTTGCGGGTTGCATATATCAAGATCATTTGGCGGAAGCAGCGATGTAGTTAAAGGCGGTGTCTGGAGATATTGTAGATAGGATTTTCTTGGGTAATTATGGCGGTTTACTACTTAATTAAATTAGATTGATATTAGTAAACTTTATGGTGGTATTATGGGCAAAATTTTGGCCAGCAGGGCAGAAGATTTTAAGAAGTAGAATTAATTAGCATATTGAATTAACAGAATTTGGATAGTTAGTAAATAGCTAATATAATAACTGAGATACTGATATACATCAAAAGAACCAGGTGACTTAAAAATATTGCTGGTGGTTTGATGGACTTTGTGATCTGACTATTAGAGCAGAAGGTGTAGTTGTATTAGGAATAAATCTGGATGTGGTATAATATTTGGACTGTGTGAGGTTGCATGCAGAAAGACACTAGCTTTTATTCTGGTCGGATGATCGAAATCTATTTATGCTATATAAACCAGATTTATACTCGATATATTCCAGAAAAGAATTTTTTTTATGATTATTATGAATTACTTAAGGAACAGATGGTTGTGGGTCTTCAAAATCTAATTTGCTCTTGATTTTCTTAGCCTTCCGATGGGAGAACTGGCGTCTTGCTGTGCTGTTAGTTGAAAGTAGTTTTGTACGTTGGTTTCTCGACCAAATCGACGTACTTGATTATTTTGAGAACATGCATATTTATTTTAAGTGTTCTTTTCATATTTTTTTATCAGTTCAAGATCATTTTATTTTTTATTACAAAATTGTAGACTTTTTATCTATACTCTGTTCAATGAGTTGCACCTAACTAATAATTTACGCTGCAACAAACAATAAATATCGAAATGCATATTCAACTGAAAGCCGAATATTTATAGTGGGATGAATTAATACCTAGCATCTTTCTTAGCTATTGTGAACATTACCAACTATCCTATTTAAGCAACTACACAACACCTAACCTGTAACACACTTAATCAACTACTATACTGACTACAGTATTAACGTTATGTATACATAGTGTTCAGTGTTTCTTTCAGGCCCCCCCCTGAGGGAATGTACCGCCCCCCCCGGGCAAATTGTAGTTTACTATTTATCCTACTATTGTAATGTTAATTGTACAAGTAACGCCCTCCCGGTTATCTGAAATTCCCCCCCCCCCTCCCGGGGAGCAAATTTTCTGAACGAAAGCCTGATAGTGTTTGATTTTTTTTTTTAACCAACTATGAAAATGGACATAAACATTTTTGTTAGACAAAGTGTATTATATTAAAAAAACAAAAACAATTATAGTCTATTATTAAATTTAATATGTGTGCATTGTTAGAAAAAGTACACTTTTGACATTTTCTGAAATTTCCGTTGTTTTCTAATCAAGCACTAAGTAATGTATGTATGCAAGGGTAAGGAAATTATCATTGTTTTGTAAAGGTGCGTTTTGTAAATTTTTTCTTTATTTAGGTTTCAGAATTAACTTTTATATATTTACTTTGTTCTCAATATGTTGTCACAAATGCAACATTGGGTTGAACTTCGCGTTGAGCTTATTTTCGCGCTGAACTTCTTCAATACATACTGTGAAAAGTGACAAATTCATCGTGTTTGTGTAGCTCATTTTTTATCATCGACAAGAGCCAGGCTTTATCTTCGATTCTTTTTTGCTAGACTGCGAACATTGCCTATTGATATATACTTCCGAACAAAAGACTAACTTTTTTCTTTTTTTGCTGCTCGAAATCCGGGTGCGCCTTATATTCGCATAAAATATGGAAATTCTAAAAAAAATGCTATACCAGTATACCCTATATATGGTATAATAATTTTTAATTCGCATTTGCAGCAATAAAACTTGGGTTTACATTTTCAGCAATAATATTGCCCACCATCTGTCGGTAAATACGGTATTACAAAAACACAACAATAACAGTTCTTTCAAACAAAATAGTAGAACGATCATACTCTCTGAAGGGCACACTCACTCACTCGCTATCTTTAGTGTTCTGTGCTCCGTCACTTGAGTTATCATTTTAGTGAAAGTTGCTAGTGTAAAAATCAGAAGAAATTGTCCATTTTATGATACCAGCACGAGACTTTATAGAGCAGTCAAGTTCATAGGAACATTGAAAAAACACGCCTCGTTACATCTGGGGCTATTTTCTTTGGGAGCCAATAGCATGTTATCCTCCGCGACATCGATGGTGCATCTAATGCTGTACTTCTTGTAAGTCCTCACAATCAGACCCACGAAAATATTCTTCCGCGCCCTCGATAACCACTGGGCGACTACCATTCTAAAAGTTTTCTTTATTCTGCCAGAAGGTGTGTACTCGTAGTCAACTGATGCAATTTGTGCTTCGTATTCCTTCCTGTCAGCAGCCTTGAAAGATCACGACGTCTATGGGCTGAAGGAAAGACATAATTCCACCTGGAATTACTTGTGTCTTCGGATGATGTTGCTTATTCCGTCGGCCAGGTGGCCATGAAATGAGTCCAAGACTAACATAGATAGCAATTTCTGCAATGCACTGATACAACAACTCCAGACAGTTTTCAGCCAATTGATCATTAGATCCTCTGTAATCCAACAGTTCTTCTGCGCTCGAATGATGCAAAACGGTCAAAATCAGTAGGCAAATTCTGACTATTAGTTATAGTGTGCCTCGAAAGTGCGAAACAGTACATCTTTCTAAATCTTCATATCCAACCCAGGCTGGCTTTCAAAATGATCTTAAAAATGTTTACACGTTCAGAAAGTTCGTTGGGATATGTTTAAATTGCATCTCCTGTTACCGCAAGACTACTTTTTTTGTCCTTTTTTTTTTATCAATGTGACAACGTGGGTTTCGATTTCCAGCTGAGGCCCTCAGGTCTTGGTCCTCTAAATCATCTTGCATTCTTCTGGCACGCTACAAGGCATCACACTGAAGTCTCCAGCAACGGATACTAGTTTCTCCAAAGTCTAATGTACGAGTACTATGTCGGTTTCTATATATTTAACGTACAGAGTAACTTTTTTTCAAGCCCGCATCGAATGAACTCGTTTGGTTACCTCCATAACACTATACTAAACATACGGCATTCACTTCCTCCGGTAGCTTTTCACTAAACTATATTTTTTCAATTGTCGGTAAATAGCAAATACCTAAATACTTAATAAATTTTTCATTGTTGATCTCGATCATGACTCAACAATGCATACTTAGTACTGATCAAAAAAGTAAAAAAAAATCCTATTAACATGGGTAAAATTCCGCTTCGTTTTAGAGATACAGCGTTTTGATATTTGAGTCCAAACTCCAAAGTGAACGCCTAACACTGGAAAGATATGAATAATTCTCAATAAACCAGAAACTATGCATTGAATGAAAATATCCCTCATTGTTAGGCGTCGACTTTGGGCTCCAAATTGGAAACACTGAATCTCAAAAACGAAGCGGAATTACACCCATATTCATAGGCACAGCTTTACTTCTTTCCATGTCAGCAATCACCGCTTCAATTTTAGCCGTATATTTTGGGGACACCCTGTAATACGATATACGTTTGAAGATCACTCCCAGGAAAAAAAATATGCTATCATCAATGCAAGCTCGCTACAAACAGTGTAATAAATTATACCTAGTTGTACACACAGAGGACAGAATAATATTAAGATAAGGTCTTTTCACTTTATATACTGGTAAAATCACGTTATAACAAATTTTACAGGACCCGCGATTTTCTTTTGTTATAACGAAAATTCGTTGTAATGAACATTGTATTGGAGATAATGAATTCCACAGAAATTTGGAAAAACTTCGTTGTAACAAAAATGTCGTTATAATGACGTTCGTTGTAAAGGAATTTTACCTATATATACAGTATATGTATGTATGGTGTGTTTATATTCTGATTTTATTATTGTTTTTCATTTTTTGCGTATGTGGTTTTGGGGTGCGTAAAATATACGAAACATTCTAACTTCTGTATCAACTAGTTATCAAATGACTTTGGATGATGTTTATATAAAGCATAGGTGTTACCACACTATTTTTTTTACTTGAAGCACGCAAAAGATATGTGAGAAGCGTTGGTTTTTTGTATAGTTTAGTTACATAACTACGATGCTTTGTGCATAACACTACATAAAGTAATAACAAACAAGCATGTGTTGAAACCAAGTAAAAACTGTTTCCCCGTGCTATGTAGAATAGTTATGTTTTAGGAAATAATGCTCGTGGCCAGTGCACCATCTATTGGAAACACACTTCTGCTTCAGGTCTGTAGACACAAGTCTCACATTAATTAACTAACGCTGTTTCTGAAATCATTTGAAGCTGTTGTTGGAATTTGTTAACCTTTCTAGGCGTAATATTTTAAGAGAACGTTGTTTAGAAGAGTGTAATTTTTGAGTGGAAAATTACAGTATTTGCCGACGTATAGAACGCACCGGACGATGTTTTGAGGACGATTATCGGGGGAAAATATAATGTACGTTAAAATCCCGTTAGTTTCGGCACTTTATTTTACGTCAGAAATATCTTAGACCCTAAATTCGAAATTACAAAAGAAAGGTAACGGAAACAAAGAAGGTGAAATACGACTCTTCAAACTCAACAGTATTGTTAATGAGCCTGCAAAGAATTACCGATAGTGTTTTTAATTTGCCGGAGTATAGGAAGCACCGAAAAGAAAGTGGGCAAAGTATAGAAGGACAAATACGGGTTCAACGTATCCCTGCCAAACTTGATACACATATACCTTAGTATCCTAGGAGAAATAACTGTGGTGCTTGCCATCCCCAAGAAGCAAGCAATTTGTTAGCGTTGCCACCTGATCTTTAGCCTTTAGAAGTCCGTTACGGTTTCAATGAAAAATCATATACCGTTACTTTCCCATCCCTTCTATGGTCATAATTATCATAGATATAATTATGAATTATACCTCGTTTAAAAAGCGTACAGAAAGTATAAAGGTGTATAAATGCCGTGAATAAAATGTTACACAATCGTGAGTACAAGAGTACATTTTTTGAATGGCTAAAAGATATATGTAATTGTATTAAAAGACGATTTAAAACTTTAGAGGTAAATCTTGCTTTAATGCATTCTGCTAGAAATCTAAAATAAGTGCATTTCTTTCACAAACTTCTTACACATTTGGAGAAACAGGTATCAAAATTTAAATAAACACGTGTACAACTATCAAGGAATTTCTTTCTTAATCATTCAACTGAACTTTCGTAGGCATATGATGAACACAGTTACAAATTTGTTATGGTCAGGTTTTGTTCGATTATTGAGCAATGCACAGGAAAAAACTTTAAAATAATTTCTCACAGGTTGCATTTGAAACTTTGCTTTGCTTTGCTTTTTTTTCGATAGCGAGAATTACGGTGGCGTGATATCTCACGTGTTTGACTTGTTTTCACAAAGCTTTACACCGTCAAACGCACACATTAAATAGCCTTGTGAAATGTAGTTACTATTTTCCTGCTAGATGGCAAACCACGTTCGGAAAAGTGCTGCCATCAATGGAGGATAAAGTGTACTACATTCTAACATTCTGTGTGCTACGGCAATCCGATGACAGGTTTCTGAAGAAGAATTATATTTTTTTTTCTGATTGTTTAGATATTATTTTCGTGAATAAATAAATAAAAATGATATAATTTCGTGAGTAGTGCTCAGAATTCGCGGATGGAAGCAAAATGTCGAAGTTTCGCGAGTATTTCGTAATTTAACAATAACATTTTTACAAAGTGTTAACAGGGTTAGCCAAGACCTAGGGTTATATTTAAAAACAACTTATTTTGTGCATAAAGAGGATATAGCAAAACAATAAATTTAAACAAGGGTGCAACGAATTAACAGATGCAAACTATGGAATAGAACAAATGGATTAACTTATGTGGCCACATTGCACATTAACCAGTAAGTTGACAGAGCACATTTCGAATCAAAAAACCTCCCTCTAATTCGTTTTCAATGAATTCATTTGATATGCGAAATGATTGGCAAAGTTAAATACTTACTTGATTTATTAACACACTCGTCACAATACATTTTAATTCACATTTAACCACGTTGAATTAATCAACTTGAGACACTCTTCAAATTTGCACATCAAAAATTAATATTATCGAAATGTATTTAAGAAATGTATCTGGACATACAAATATATAATGATGTATCACTCACATTACCACATGATTCGATACCACAATTGAATCACACTGTTTCACATGATTGTGTACAAAATTTAAAGCACAAGAAAATCTTCGTGAATACTAATAGCGAATTTCGATTCGCAGTGCCTTGGAGTTCAGAAAATGACCGCCAAGACACGAATAAAATGATGTTGTAGCATATGTTAAATGAAGTCTAAGTTGAAATGGAACAAATACCAACTTAACTCAATAGAGATCGTCAGAGGCATCATATTACGCTCACGACACATTAACTATCAATCGATTGTATTACAGTCCATCACTAATAGGAGTAGCAAGCGTTAATGTCTGTCAACGAATATCTGTATAACCTGCCCATATCATTCGGTTAGGTTAGTGTGACATATATATGTTATCTGCAGGAAGGCTAACATCTCTTTCTGCGTGTAAAAAGAAACCTCAAATACCAATCTGTATTCTCAGACAGACTATTGTATCCATACTTTCCTCTCATCAATGAAAGGCTGCCGGAACCACATACATTTTTTTCACACTCATTGTTGGGTCTATGATGACCACGCGAAAGTAGCTTGTTTAGTACAATACAGGATGTTTAAAACTAAAGACGCAAAAACTTCTACAAAGAAGTAAAATGTTTCCGTATGCATTGATGTAAGGGCAAACCATGACACATTCTGTTAGTAGATTGTAGATTGTTAGTAGATTACTTTGGTAGTGAAACGAGTTCCTTTTGATTTCTAACACGGCCTGGGAAAATGTTACTATGCAACGTAGAGGATTGAAAAACATCAATAATATATATAAAAAAAAGTATTTCAAGATTTATATTTGCATTCTTGAACACCATTATGAATATTTACTTATTGGAATGTTATCGGTACTAACAACATAATTTATTCATTAAATTGGATCCGAACAAAAACACCAGAGGTGCAAAAAGTGGAGCCAAGTTCTTTAGCCCTAAAAAGGTGTGAAATGGGAGACGGATGAGCCAAGTTGCTTGGTGACAGCATCTAACAGGAACAAAGGAACTTGGCGCGAGCTGGCAACAGCCTTAGGCTTGGTGGCGGTGGACGTAGTGGGTTTTAGGATCCCCACCACCCTTATAGCTTGAGGATCATGAACCTTGCCACCTCGCGCCAAGTTCCTTTGTTCCTGTTACATGCTGTCACCAAGGAACTTGGCTCATCCGTCTTCCATTTCACACCTTTTTAGGGCTAAAGAACTTGGCTCCACTTTTTGCACCTCTGGTGTTTATGTTCGGATTTCACAGTTTTTTGTACGTGTATAATATATATACTCGCTCGCTCGGCCTAGTTTAGGTCCTTGCCCCCGGTAGCTGGCTGCGCCCCCAACTTCGAGTTTTTGGGTACTTACGCCCCTTTATCGTAACCACTCTCCAGGACACTGTGCTTCCATGTTGCAGATTTTTTACCATACCCACCACCCGTGGGAATGCCATATTTATTGAAACATAGGGAAGCTTTGCCATATTTATTGTAACCTACTTGTGATGATATACCTTTATAGCAAATTTGCTTCCTGCTGGCGGCCCTAAAATCCACCACCACCAACCCTAAGGCTCGAACATCATCTGGTGTTTTGCTCGGATTTCACAGCTTTTTATACCTGTATTTATATACTGGGTTCGCCTCGCTGGGTGTGCTGCCCCAGAATTCCATGTGCACCCCAACTTCAAATTTTTAGGGCTACGCCCCCTTTATTGTAATCAGACTTTCTGGGGACAGCGCCCCATGCTGTGCAGACCTTTTCCCATATCGCCTCGGGGGCTGCACGCTCATAGCGGTGGTTTGTTCCATTTATTGAAACATTTTCGTGATGGTACACCTTCATACCAAATTTCGTTTCTCTAGCTTCAGTGGTTTGGAAAATGGTATCTAGGCGGCTATGTTGAATTAATGAAAGCGATTTTTAAAAAGTTTTCTTGCATTGCCGTTACCTACTTGTCATGGTACACCTTCATACCAAATTTCGTTTCTATAGCTCGAATGGTGTGGAAAAAGTTCTTGTGCGGCCATTTTGATCCAAGTTAACAACTTTTTCAAAAATGCAAATTATTCCTAAACTACTCTTGTTAATACACATTTATGCCAAATTTCGTATCCCTACTTCAAACGTTCTGGAAAAAGGATCATGAAGTCAGCCCTTTTGGATTCAAAATGATGTCTTTGCAGATATTTTGTAATCTACTAGTGATGATATACCGTCATCCTTCGAAATTTCATATTTCAATTTTTAACATCTTTTTTCTTACAGAACCTTAAAATCGCTGATTTCGCAATAAACTCTTGTTCCTGTATAGCATGCTGACGTTTTGCGACACGCGGAACTCGGCTGCATGCACTGCCGTACGTGTTGATACTCCCCTCGATTCGCTCGCGTCGCTGCGCCAAGAATCCCACGGCAGGCCGCGCATCGAACTTG
>JAGDQP010003167.1:11389-35766 GCA_022664845.1 Lepisma saccharinum
AAGATGGCGTCTTTAGAGATATTTTGTAATATTTTCATAATCTACTAATAATGTTGTACTGTCAAACTAAATTTCATTATTCTAGCGGCAGCCGTTTAGGCTGTGTATTCTTTAAAATTTTAGGGTTGGCGGCCATTTTGAATCCAAAATGGCGACTTTTTCAATTTTTTAAAAAGTTTTCTTAATTTGCTATCAATGATGTAGTTTCATACCAAATTTCACTGTTCTATCTTTAGTCGTTTAGGCTGTGTATTCTTTGAAATTTTAGGTTTGGCGGCCATTTTGAATCCAAGATGGCGACC
Organism: Lepisma saccharinum; assembly: GCA_022664845.1. Taxonomy (NCBI): domain Eukaryota; kingdom Metazoa; phylum Arthropoda; class Insecta; order Zygentoma; family Lepismatidae; genus Lepisma; species Lepisma saccharinum. The sequence goes on from JAGDQP010003167.1 coordinate 11,692, forward strand.
TTTTCAAAATGTCGGAATTTTTCCTTTATCTACTTATCATCCTCTACCTTCATACCAAATTTCATGTTTCTAGCTTACTCCAAACACCCTAAACAATATGATGAGTGAGTCAGTCAGTCAGTGAGTGAGTGTGTGAGTGAGTCAGTTAGCCTAAAATATGCAATTTCAGTGGTCCACAACTAGAACATAGTTTGAGATACGAATATGAAATTTTGTACATGTGCACATATTTACCATATCTCCTTAACGGCAAAAGCTAATATTCCTATCTTTAACATCTTTTTTCTTACGGGGCCCCCAAATCGTCGATTTTGCCATAAACTCTTGTTCCTGTATAACATGCTTCTGGCAGTCCTGACGTTTTCTGACGTGAAGAACTTGGCTCATGCACTGCCGTGCATGTTGATATCATGCAGAATGGATTACTATTGAAGAGTTAGCACTGAATATGGAAGTTTAGACGAACTTACAATATTTCTTAAGCTAATGTACGTTCCTACGTACAATAGCATATGAAATTGAAATATATATATTAAAGAAATCAGTGATTGCAATTTTTTTTAGGTTCAGATTTGTTTGCACTAAAAGGCCTTTCGGAACAGCCTTTATTTCCCCATTGCGTTCCAGACAAGTAGCAAATATGGTAAAATCCTGTTATAACGAATTTTACAGGACTCGAGATTTGTTTTCGTTGTAACAAAAATTCGTTGTGATCAACACTGTATTTGATAACAAGAATTCGGCGGGGATTTTGAAGACCTTCGTTCTAACGGGAATTTCGTTGTAAAGGAATTTTTACCTGTACTAAGTTCGCCTAGCTTGTTCACAACTACATGTTTAGTTTTGCATGTATCTCTGATAATGGCATCCTACTCTTATAATAATCTATTAAAACGTGTACGGATTTCTCATACATGTATATATAATTATCTCATATATCCATATCATCTGAAGGAAGGTGTGAATAGGACAGAAATGTTTTCGCTATCTTATACAAATAACGTAATTTTCTAAGATATTTTATCCACAGTTTGCAACACTGTGATGCTTGCTTTAGATATGCTGTTTATCTTCATTAGATGATACCAAATATCCAATAACACAACGTAGTACCATCCGAAAAATTTAAAAGTTATATCGGGCTGACAACACTGACAACCCGGTGACATCGTGTTTTGAATCCTGATATCCACCATGTTGTTACAAAAAAATTTCGGCAAACAAAATTTTTGTTCAATGTGTCATTTCTGATTTATTGAGAATTATTCATTTTCTTCCCAATGTTAGGTGTGGACTTTGGGCTCTAAGTTGGAAACTGTGTATATCCAAAACGAAGTTGAGTTTGATCTATCTTTATAATAACTTTCTCTCTTGTTTTATTGATAATGTTTTTTTCTGCGTAGCGAAACTGTCTCCCCAAATGGTTTTTATACGAAAGGAACCCCTTAATCCTTCTTTCAAAAGTTTAAGACCAGAATAGAGTCTAATGTCCAATCGAACGAATATGGATAGGCTTCATACCAACCCACATTTACAGACAGAGTTGTAGCTAAAACGTCTGCAGTCTCTTTTTCTTATCAGATGATAGTAGACGTAAAGAAACAATCTCAGAGGCCTCATTGCCCGGAGGACGTAATGCAGCTGGCAACGACAACCGTCAGTCCTGCACGAAGTCAGATGGTCAAAAGGCCCGAGACTGGACGGTAGACTGTCAGAAAAAACAACACTGCAATTCGAATGGACATATATGAGTCGATTCTCAACTACCAATCACAAGAGAAGAAATTAGAGGAATTGCAGAGTGAACCTTCAATGATCGAGTGGAACATCAGAGTATCGTCAGAAGTGTGGAGGAAGAATAATAAAAGAGTTAAAGCTACAGTCAGGACACTTCTGTTTCAAAGGAACAGAAAACGGAAAACCGATAGGCATTGGCTTTAAAATAAATGAAAACCTGAAGACAAGGAAATCGAAGAAATTTATGATAGAATGCCGCGAGTAGTATTTAAGATAAATAATACAGGTATGTACAATTTGGAAATTATGCAAATGTATGATCCAATAACGTCACATTTCAAGGAGAATGATAAAAATCTATACGAGAAGACACAGATGATTTTGGATAGTAGTAAATTATATTTCCAAGTAGTGATATAATAATGCAGATATTAAGCAAACTAGTGACACTAAAGTGGGAAACTTGGGATTTGGCAGGAAGACTTTTCAGAAGTCAATAGACTGTTTATGTCGAATACATTTTACAGGAAGAAGTGGACATGGGAAGACCCAAATAGAGACGTTTAAATAGAAAGGTGAAAAGAGTAAAGATAAATTTGCCAAATTATTCTCAATATCGCCGAGGAAGAAAGAAATCCTCTGATGTTGGAATATGCTATGATTATTTTATTGCATAAGAAAGAGGACAAAGAACGTATCGAGAACTATAGACCAACTAGTCTCCTGTCAGTTCGCTAAAAAAGTTCACCAAGCTTATTCTGAATAGTATTGTAGCAGTACGTATTTTCGTATATTTTGCCCTTTCGAAAATTCCGAATCTAACACTGGTGTGTCAGTCGCACGAGTCTTCCTGTTTGAGATACTGCACCGATTTAGAAACAAGATATTTGGAGAAAATCATGCAATCTGATAAGCATCATCTCGTTCATTATTGCTTACGTGGATTCAAGGAACTGCGACGACAAAGTACCCTAAAATAAGACATAATTCTTTTCTGCTCCGGGAAATTGGTTACATAACGCTATATTTTAAAATGTGTTAATTACCAGGAATTTGTCAAACTTTTGGAGTGTGATGCAAGTAAAAGTCAAGTCACCCCATATCCTGCCTCTGACCACAAATGTCCACTTTTACTTCCTATAATCTGACAATTACTAATATAGAAACTCACCCCTCTAGTAAGTAATTTAGGCATTCATGTGTGGCTATGCAGTTGTAGCTTACGTCGAGACTCTCCGCTCAGCCCAATTGAATTGAATTGAATTGCCGTATGGATGATAATGGAATGAATTGGTGGAATTAAGAAAGTGGGTGAAAAGGGGAGCACCCCGAGAAAATCCAATCGCACGGTGTTTGTCCACCCCAAAGCCCACAAGGATGAGCAGGGATCGATCGGACGACCCCCTAGCACCAGAGGTGAGCTCTCTATCAACTGAGCCACCGCGGCGGCACCGCTCAGCCCAAGGCGACAGGTATGGGTATTTTGGGTATTTCTAGAAATTCTAGTCTAAGGTTAATGGGTCTTTCTTTTTCAGCATTCGTTGATGTACTCTACTTTTATCCACAATGTAAAAAACGCCCTCAAATAGAAGATTTAACTCTTTATAAGTAGATTCGATTAAGCTTTGTGTATTGTCGTGAAAAATATAGAACAAGAGATACCCTGGGATCCCTTTGAGACCCCAGTTAAAAATAAGTAATTATTTGTGTTTCGGACAGAAATTTTATACAGATACACCTCAAAACAATTCATTATGTCTTTGTTTTATTCTAAACAATGTATACACCATTGTGATGAAGAAAGAGACACAAATGTGCCAAAACCACTTTGATCAACTACTAATGTTCGGGATATCTTTTCTCTGCAATATATCATCGTCCACTCTTTTTTTGTTACACACATATTACTTGATATCACTTTCGCACCCTATTCCTCGTGAACAAAGTTAATGAATGTGTTGCAGCGAATGTCACTTTGACATCTTTATCCCTTGAGCCCAAATGACATCGACCTCGTTTGACACCATACCTCAACAGTACCTGCTTTCTTTCAGTGTGCGCTATTATTCCACAGCTTTGGGTAATCACTTTCACAGATGGAGGCTTTCGTTCTTCAACAAGTCTTTGTCTGGTGTAGGGGACTATGTAACTCATGCACAACCCTTTCAGGTATTTCGATCTGCCATCTGTTGGTGATTTTGCATGCTGCTGAGGAACGTTGGCATCAAAAATAACATAAGCATTGTAAGCTGAACTGTGTTACATTCCGCAAAAAATACGCATTGGCCAGCGGTGAGTTCTTCTGGCAGTAGTGTGACAGTTGACGCCCACTTTCTCGGCATTGTAGAATAAATTGATTTCTTTTTTAAGCGTATCTGGATCTTCATTGCTGTGTATTGCATAGATGACATTAATACATTTTATTTCATTTAGGTAATGGATAAGGATGCTGGTGGATCTCCATAAGCAGAGATTTTTTTGTGCAAGTTCATGTCATATTTTTTATTGATATTCCTTTGTGCTACGAAGCTAGGTATACTAAAGCAAATAATATAACCAATTAAAACGATTGCATGTTTTATTACTAATACCATCAGTAATTTGGTACACTAGTTATTATTTACTAAAGAATCAACAGTCCCAAAAACCGTAAAGCCATTGTATCATTGTAATGATCGAAACCATACTGCACTTTGTCAGTGTCCTTTTCGAAAATATAAACAGGTTTCAAGATATCTGTTGCTTCAAACTGTAACCTGAGAAAGAAAGGGACAAGGTCTGAAACAATATTGTGTAATGTGAGTAAACTTTTATTTTCATACTAAACCCAATTTGCTCTATTATGCCAATAATGAAGTGATTTTTGGGAACGATATATTACTGTTATTTCTACCATCTGTTAAGCATTGCGTAAAGTACTAATTTTGCTCTTTTTGTAAGAAAACACGAAATAATTGATTAGTTAGCTACATAGGTCCTTCTACGACCTCAATGGCAATCAGTATCTACACAACAGCAAACGATATTTTGTGTTCAAATTATTTAGCATGGACTGGGAAGAAAATGCAAGAAAAGATTCCTAGTTACTCACATTCATTTAAGATATAATATATATTCTGGGGTCCCAAGAAAACCCCAAGGTACCGGTAGTGCACAAGGGTAGCACTATCATCATGAAACTTTGTTTAGGTTAGGGTTAGTTTAGGTTGGATCGAAATAATGCCAATTTAAATTTTTCTCATAATTATGCCATTTAAGTTATGATATTTTTAGGCCCTTAGCCAACTAATTTTAAACAATGACTTAGTTTACTATTTTAAACCAAGTTAAACTATTACCTAGTTACTAACTTAGAAGTTGGTAAAGCGACCCATTTTAGTCGATTTGAAGTTTTAATTATGATTTTTGTTCCTTAATTACGACCCATAGTTACTTACTTGTATAATTTATCTCGAATCGTAAGTTTAGTTAGGATACTTAATGTGACCTAGTGTTATAAAATTTCATTTGGAATTCTGTGTTGTAATTTCACACCCAGAACAGACAATTTTTGCCAAGCAAGTACTGCTATAAAATGCCTGGGTACTGCTCTTCATTGGACGGTTGTCTCTCACAGACAGAGAGAGAGAGAGAGAGAGAGAGAGAGAGAGTCCGCAACAGCTTTGAACGAGACTTAGATGTTATCCAGGAAAGAGTACAAACAATATTTTGATGTGGGTTTAGCACAATGGACTACAAAAATAAATAATGAATACCGTAATCATCTACGATTCACTTGATGACAAAATCTTTTTTTGATTTAAGTGCAGAAAAACTAGAAACCAGAATAGAAGAGCTGAGTAATGGGAATTCAAAAAAACGTACTTCAAATGAATGAATTCATTCCCATACAATGGTAGAAGAAGTGATCAACACAGCGAAAAAGATGAGGTGAAGATGGACCGGACGAACAGATGGAAGATTGACGTCGAAGAAGTGTCTCCTAATATACAGCCAAATGTCGGAAAACAAACATAAATGCACTGTATACTGAACATAGACTTTAATCAGAGACTCTCCAAACATAAAAATAAAATAATTAAGCATGTATCCAATTCGACGTCCATAATCAGCTCAATACATGCACTCAAACACGGAAATATTTACATCATTTCAAGCAATAGGCGTTTTACGTTCTGTAAAACAAGTAGTACGGTGGAACAAATAATACATCGAATAAACAAGATAATAATGAAGCTATTTGGAACAATCAACTATCTTGAACTTCTCATCTTCTCAACAATAAGATGGTTTCAGCAGATCAGAAAAATATATCATCGGTTACCCTCTGTAATTTTTAATAAGGTCACTCGTTCCAATTTTAAGCAAAAAGGAGTATTTTCAGTCTATTACGTAATATTCCACATCAAAATCTGATATAGAATAGCCTCTCGAAGTTTCTTTACAGAATTAAACATATTTTTTATACTACAAAAGAAAGTAACAAAAATACACGAATATCTCATAAGCTTTTTGATGAAGATTACTCGGAGACCTAAATATTCTTATAGTACTCCCTACATAATACATACAAGAGACCAGAAACCTTCTTCTGGTTTAGAAACATCAATAAATACCAAACAAATCAAATTTTAACATAATACTATAACTAAACACCACTTTCAAACTCTCCTTCACAATACTACATTGCAAGAATGTAATGTAACATGCATATGATTTATGTCAAGGTCAAATAAAGTTAGGTCAAGTGAAAAGAAAGGGATCATTGGATTCTTTGATCAAAAGCCTAAGGAAGCGAATGCAAGGTTGATAGACATTGTAGACAGCTTGGAGACCATTTCATCGGACCCCCCCCCCCACCAAAAAAAAATCTAATTCCAATCGTGTGTGCATAATTTGTGCACGTTTATGCACGCATTTCTAACATTTGTGCACAATTGGAAACAGAAAACATTAAAAACTTAATTGGTTGCTGCTCCGACTAATTCGGGGGCTGTCGTTTCACCAGCTACCCCAATTAAAAACAATTCCCGTTTCTAATCGTGCACTAACGTTAAAAATGCATGCACTAACATGCACAAACCATTGCTATAAGAATTTTTGTTTTTGAAAATCTAGGGGGCTGAAGAAATGGTGACACCCATTTTGAATTGCTAAGAACTTGCTTAATAATCGTGCACAGTCTTTAATATTGAAATGTGCACAAACAATTGCAATAATAATTTCAGATTTCTTTTTTTAATTGTTAGACCGAGGAAATTGTGGCCATTATTTTGAATTGCTGATATCTCTCTTTTAATAATAATGCGTAAACTTTAAAATATTGTGCAGAAACGTGCGCAAACGAATGCAATAAGAATTTTCAATTTTCGAAAACTTGGGGAGTCTGAAGAAAGGCTGGACTCCCTTTTGAATTGCTAATATCTCACTTAATTATTGTAAACAAACGTTGAAAATATGTGCACAACCGTCCGCAAACTATTGCAATATGAATTTATGATTTTGAGGAGCTGATGAACTGATGGCCGCCATATTGAAGTGCTAATATATCACTTAATAATTGTGCACAACTGTGCACAAACGTTGCACAAACGATTCCGAACAAGAAAACTGGAATTCAAGAAATACCCAGTCGTTTCCCCAGCCCTCCTAAATGAAAAATTGATTCTTTACAGCGATAAAACGCAAAATGCTAAGAATGCGCCCAAAACGTATACAAATGATACGCAAACGAATGCAATAAGAATTTATTTTTGAAATATTGGTGGACTAAATAAATTATCTCACTTAATAATTGTGCACAAACGTGGAAAAACGATGGACAAACGATTGCAATAAGATTTTTTTTTTTTTAAATATTGTGTTGAAGGAACGGAGGGCGCCATTTTTGAATTGCTATTTTCATACTTTATAATTGTTCACAAACGCTGTGCACAAACGATTCTCAAACGATTCCAATGAGAAAATTTTCGATCCGAATAATTGGGGGGGGGGTCGTTTCCCCAGCCCCCAATTAAGTTTTTAATATTTTCGGTTTCAAATTGTGCACAAACGTTAGAAATGCGTGCACAAATGTGCACCGCACAAACGATTAGAATAAGATTTTTTTTTTTCTAAAAATTGGGGGGGGGCGATGAAATGAACGTTGGGAGAGAAATATTCTTCTAAGACCGACGTTGAGAGTTGCAAAATTCTTATATCTCAAAAAAAATTAAGGCATGAAAATCAGTACTTCTAATGTGAAATAAGTTACTCAAAATAATGTTTAAAGCTATCTTTTTTTAAAAAAAGAGAGTCTGGTGAATGAGACGAGAGTATGCAGTGCAGTTTCTTACAAGAGCAAATCGTTGTGTAATTGTAGTAAAAAGATGAACAAAGACATACTAAAGGACTATAAACAAAGACATACTTTGGCAGGGAGTAAAAAATGTGAAAAAGTAACTCAGATTGCAACTGATTTGCAAACAATAGATTCCACATTATCTTTAAAAGAGTAGCATGAAGGTTACTGTCAATACGTTACGCCTTGATATTCAAGTCAAACTAATACAAAGTTATGCTTCTCCATAAACAGCAAGATTATTATAAGTAGGTATATGATAGAAACTAAATGCGAAATGGAAAACGTTTACAAGTTAGTGAACCACGATCAGAGTAGCACTCCCACCCAACACAACCATAAAGAGAAGAGATGCAGACATAAGCCACATCCAAGTCTTAGTAGTATGCTATGTAATGGGAATGGCATAATCGACTTAGTGTGCACAGCAGTATTCTCTAGTCTGCTGGAAAGTGAAACTAGGAAGGAACATTTATTTTCATCTCTAGAATTTGAAAAGAAAGAAAGGGCTTTCTAATAAGAACAGGATGAAATAAAACAACCTGTAAAGGAACAAGAAAGTATTACTCGCCTTGAAAAAAAAATAATACAGGATTAAAGGAACATATTGAAAATGTGAATAGAAAAGTAACGTAAGAAGAAGATGGAGGGAATGAAGAGGTTAATATCAAACTTAAGAGGATAAACAGGGATCGGGAAGCTGAATCAACAATTGCTCATGCATAATTATGTACGAAATTCACAGAAACGTCATGGAATCAATTATGATGCCAGCTGGAAAATTCAACTAAAGTGGGAGTTCAAGAAAACAAACGCAAGAAGTCTTTTTACTCAAGAAGAGTATTTGGATGGAGGACTTATTTAGGGATTCCAAGTGAATTTGGTCACTTTACGGGAATATCTTTTAAAGCGATAAGCTTGTCTAATCCAAGCTATTTATTCAAATCTGTATACTTTTACGAACTGGGGAAGAAAACAGAATTTTCAGCAAACGCTACGTTTAAAGACTCAATACTTGAGTGAATGCACAAGTGTGAATTGGCAATATAATTTCTGACTAGTGAAGAAAATTTGTTGATGCCATAGTGACCTGAAGTAGAAATGAGATGGTTGTACAGATTGCAGAGCCGCGTTGTAGTTGAATTGTACGGGTCTAAAGTAAACCTTCAACTGGGCAGTAACTTAAGTTGAAAATCGTAGCCCGCTAAGTTGAACTAGTGAACAGTCATATATTTTTTTCCCCAGGCGGGGAAATTACGTATTGTGACTTAAATATTCACTTCTGTTGCGTAAGCAATTTATTCATTTTTTTTTTTTTAATGTGAAAGTTTATAATTATATTCTATGGGAGAAAATACAAAGAAATAATGATCCTAGAAAAAAAAAATCTACTAAAATTATTTTGGACCATAGACCAAATCAGTGAAACAAAAGGAGGGGCGGGGAATAAAGTAGAAATGAAAATAACAAATATTATATCAAATATCTCTTGCTTAAAAGTTATTTTCACATTAAGTTGTAATAATTTTGAGTTAAAAATATGCCTTTGGAGTACACATACATGAGATTATGCTTCTGTGTATGGTTATTAGGGTGGGTCGAATTTTTTTCAGATATTGGGGTTTGAGTTGTCATCAAAAGTTGTGTATTGATACTAAATAAAACCATGCCAAATATGGCCGTCCTAAAACAATATTTAACCGGCCCCCTGAACCCCTTGAAGGGGCTTTTTTTTTTCAAAACAAGTAATATAAATATGATCCACATTTTGGGGTTCAAGTAGTTATGAAAAGTTGTACATTGATATGAAATGAAGCCATGTCAGATATGGCCGGTTTGGGCTGTCAAATGTTTTTGGCCGTTTTCAAACTAAAATCTTCTCGGGTTCCGGGGCCTGGTAAGATATTTTTTGATCTGGTTGTGTTTCGGAGAACAAACAAAACACATCATTCTACAACTTCTGCACGGTACTTAAACTGAAATTTCTAAAAAATAAAAAGAATAAAATGAAATCGGCCGTTTTCAAAATTAACTTTTTCTCGGGCCCCGGGTAAATATATTTTTTGATCCGGTTGCGTTTCGAACGAACAAACATAACATAACATTCTATAACTTTTGAACGGTACTCAACTTCAACTTGTAAAAAAAAAAAAAAAAAAAAAATCCGGAGGGCCCTAAAAGGTTGATTTTCTTTTAGAAATTTGAGTTTGAGTAGCGTTCGTAAGTTGTAGAATGTTACGTTTGTTTGCCGAAACACAGATGGATCAAAAACTATCCAGCCAAGCCCCGGGGCCCGAGAAAAGTTTAGTTTGAAAACGGCCAAAAACGTTTGACGGCTAAAACCGGCTATATTTGACATGGCTTCATTTCGTATCAATGTAGAACTTCTTATAACTACTTGAACCCCAAATCTGGAAACTGGTATCATACTTGTATTACTTGTTTTGAAAAAAACAATTGGACCCTTAAGGGGGTCCAGGGGCCAGGTTAAATATTGTTTTAGGACGTCCATATTTGGAATGGGTTTATTTGGTACCAACACACAACTTTTGATGACAACTCGAACCACAATATCTAAAAAAGAAAATCAGATCACCCTAATGGTTATATCAGTACAAAAAACACTTCGGGGTAAAGGGAAGAGTGACGCAAAAATTATATTCACATAAGAAGCGATACCCATTTTGCGAGTGACTTTCTTTGTGTCACTATGGCGCAAGTGTTATCTTTGTAATAAAATTGATAGAATTAGTACCCTCCCTTCTACCATAGTGACACAAAGAAAGTCACTCGCAAAATAGATATCACTTCTATTGTGAGTAGAATTCTTGCGTCACTCTTCCCTTTACCCCGAAGGGTTTTGGTAGTGATACCATTTAGTTTGAAAGACTGCCTATTAAAAAAGTGCATAGTCTTCATACAAAACATCGATTTTGGACTATCGTAAGCTCCGTATCTCGAAAACCGTAACTCGTATTAAAAAATAAGCATCAATTTGCCTCTACGAGCATCAAATTGCCTCAATTGACCCCCAAAATCCCCTGGTAGCAACCATTTGGAGCTAAAGCAAAAAAGACACACAGAATGACAGACACTCTTTTCGATTATTTATGAAAATTCTGTGATGCGGCTTAAAAAGCCATAACTTTTGAACCCCTTCACTGATTTTGACGTATGATACACCGTTTGAAATATACTGAAGCGTAGATTACGATTTCGCAAGTTTCGGCGGCATACATGGTCTGGAGTGAGTGCTATAATCAGAAATGCTATTTTTTTTTTATTTTATTCGAACTGACCTAGGGTGTCCCAGGGAGAACCCTACCGACCATTTTTTTTCTGTCTTAGTATGGCAAAGAGCTTTCAAATGCAAGTTCAAGCATCAAAATCAGGCTTATAGTTCACCATACCCGAAATTAGCTGTATATATATGTGAGTGCCGCTAACAGACTCGTTTGTCAGAGTCACTCGAAGAACCACCGTTCTTCATGATTATTAATACTGGAAATTATAGATTTAGTTTAAAAGTATGAGTCTTGAAGATTAATGTCTAATCCTTTTGTTCTAAACACATACCAATATTGCTAAATTATGATAGAAGCTAGCCTTTTACGTAAACCATTATGTGCCTGAAGTAATTAACGTTAAGAACAAATACATCTTTTATGTATCTGATTGATGAGGATATCTCCGCTCTTGTTTACAGAGTGTTACGTGCCTTATCATAACTTCAGCACACAACAAAGCTTCTAGTATAATCTTACGGACACACCCAATGACAGTGTACAGTAGATGAGACTATAAAATGTTTGAAAGCCTTAAATGGAGGAAGTCAATCAAATGAGAAAGGATATGCCACTTCCACAGTCACCAGGTTAAAATGGCCAGCTAAAATCGAGGTAGCTGAATTCACATCTGAAATCAATTTTTCTTTACGTGCTTTGCTTGAGGCGTTAGCCTGCGTTACGGACAGACAGACAAAGCAAAAATTAAACAAAACCAAGAATTTGGAGGCCACTAATAATAAAAGGATCGCGTAGCCTAACCTTAATTATATCAACAAAGGATGACCCATTATTAACACAAAAAAGGGGATAGCGTAATATCCAAGGAAGTTAATCGGGTTAAGCTTACTCTATGAAATAACATAAAGTTTGCAGCCTAACAATCTAAAGGATGATGATACCAATGATAATTATTTAATCCAGATGCACGTGTTATGACATGAATCCGGTATAATCCAATTCAACTTCACGTTCATAGTGCACTCCTACTTAATATTCATTAAACTCCTATTTCGCACACGCAACAGCTCAAAATATGCATCCATATATCATTTTATAGACATAAAACAATTTGGTTTACATACAAACATTGTCGCAGACTGACTATAAAGCTTCATATAAAAGAAAATTAAAATAAGTACTCGTGAGTCGTTATCATTTCCTCAACTTAACATATGCAATGCAACGAAGTCACAAGGACACTGTCGTGCACTCAAGAGCATCATTAAGATTAAAAACATGCTGTTTCTCGTGTTTATGACACGTTCGTCCTCTACTTACGCTAATTATTATCAACTGATTATGCAGTAGTGACACCTGGGGTATAAATACAAAAGTAGCAACAATGCACTCAGCATTCGTCTCTGTACAGCCATCAAAACTCAGGAAGATGAGTTGGACAAACGTTTTAGTTCTTTGTACTGCCACAGTATGTTTGTTAAACAGGATACATGCGCAGAGTCTATCTTTGGAAGAAGTATCAAAGAAACAAATGACTGACTGTATCACAGAGGCAGATTTTGAATGTGTGAAACTAAGAACTTTGGCAAATATCTATGACTTGTTGAGGGCGAGGTCTTTGGATGTGGTGGAAGGGGTACAGGTTGAGTATACAGGAGACCAGGATATGGATTCCTCTACTGCTAGGGATCTTGTGAACAAAGACTGGGGCAATTTGTTATTCGATTTTGCTCCGAAACTCTTAAAAGATCTTTCTCTCAAAATTAACGCATTTCCCGGAGGAAACGTTGTTGTGTCCAAAAGCCTCAAGGAGAATGGACTTGTTACAATGTCCGTTGAGGAGGAAGAACGAGGTGTAGTGGAAGGGCGTAAGTATAATTAACTCTTGTTTGGTACTAACTCTTCAATTAATTACGCTGTGTGAAGAGGTTTATAATTTATACGGTTATCCTATGTTCTTCGCATAAAGAATCATAAGAATAAGAATTTAGTTTAAACAAAAAGAGGACACTTATTTTGTAGTTTTGTCGGTCAATTTTACTTCTAACTTATTTTAGTAGTCTCTCGCCTAAGCCTGTCACATGTCCGCGGGATTACGTCCATGGGCAAGCTCTCTTAAGAATAAGAAAGGTAACAGTTAGGGTCTTAGTATAATCCGGGTAAACTCTGTGTGGAACTGGGCAGAACATTGGAAAACCTCACGTAGGACAGTAGGTGGCACACTGTAAAAGAAAGAGTCGTTTGAGTGAAATAACATAAATTGGATTCAAAATGAAAACCAAAACTTTCGATTGCTCGTTGGAAAATTGAATAATTATTAGTACTTAAGGTTACGCGAGTTACTTAAAGAATTCTCTGCTTTCTCGACCAGACACGCTTGGATAAGTATAGTTTAGATCAAGCACGTAACTAGGTTACGCTCAATGTTAAGTAAACCTAATTTGTGATATTATATTAGAATGATTCCCAGTTTTTAGAAATTCATAAACAGCATAAATAAATATTTCTCATATAATCCAGCCAATAGTAGTTATAATATTCCAAGCGGCACATTCTAGAAAATCTTATTAACTTTTTCATTTATACATAAGCTCGAAACGTTTATCATTTTCTAAACAGGGAAACATTAAGCTCTTATTTATCATTTCGAAAATATCAAAATAAACTCATGGTAAGTCAGGCATTACATTCATTCTATGTTAACTCCAAATCCTATTGAACGTTAAGACTCACATATTATTCACAATTTGCAAGCACAGTTGATTGGTTTATTCATAGAACGGAATAAACCACACAGACAGTAAAGTCCTGATTACTATTTCCTCGCAGTCATCTGAAATTCTGTGCAATCTGACGTAGCTACAACTACTTGTTCTCGGATGAACCCTGGATACTCCATCCGACAACAAGCAGTGATACGTCAGATTGTACACAGATGTCATATGGCTGCGAGGAAATAGTAATCACCACTTTACTGTCTGTGTGGTTTATTACGTTCTATAAATGAGCCCCTCAACTGAGAAACGAAGACTGTTCAACTGACATCACAAAACCAATGACATCGTATTTTAACTTCTATAATACAAATCAACTCCCGGAAATACTTTGCTTTAATACTTCCCTTATGACATATCTCGACTGGAAGTACTCAGATAACTAATCATTTTAACAATATAGTTTGGGTTCAAACTTTCACCCCTTTGTATCTCGAAAACAAGCAAATTAAGTCTGGTTAGCAAATTTACCTAATCTAATGTCCCGGTCGCCAACATCCTCATCCTACTTCACTGAATACAGAAGCTTGTATACAATGAACTTAAGTCGTCACATCAGTTACCCTTGAGCTTTTAATTTGAAACAGGCTCAAGTTATTAACTGCAATCCTTTGATTCTAGTTCCTAAAAAACTTAACATTTATTTTACCTAAAACAATATCTACGTAACTGATTATTTATTTATTACCTTTTCTTTCTCTTATTTTAGGTGGTGATGAAAAGAAGAAAATGGCCTTTTCCTTTTTGATGTTTGGTGCTATGTACACAGTGTTGGTGACTCTTGGTCTAGTATTGGCCAAGTTCCTCGCCTTCAAAGGTATTCTGGTAGGAAAGGTTGCTTTGGTTGTTGCAGCAGTTGATGGACTTCTAAGGTTATTTAACCATAAACCTGTCCAAGGTCATGGATATTACCATATTGATACGTACGATACAGCTTATGAGAAGGGTCACTATGCAGCAAAAGGACCATGGGGTACTCCAACAGTTCTTCATTAGGTAAATTATTCTTATTTTTTTTTCAATAAGGTACTTAAAGAATGTGATTTGTAATAAATTACCTTAAGTTTGAAGGGTTCTGTTCGTGATTAGGGTAGACATGGCATTACTTTTAAATTTACTTTAATGTCCTTTTTCTTAATATTTGCTTTATATTCGTTAGGCTGTGTTAACTGAGACTAGCTCACATTACTTTTGGTTACATTAAATTACATTTTGTGTGATAAAATTTGTTTAGTTTGACCATGCTTTCTCTAAACTGGATTTGTTCCGTTTGAAGCAACTCTAGTTTATTTTCTTATATTAAAATCGACTGTGGAGGGGGGGGGGCTTGGTACTGCTAATGACGAAAGAAATAAGTAATTCTATTCTGTGGGTTAACTCAAAATATTGTAGCTAAAACCTAGTACTACGAGTATTCATATAGTCTGAATAGCGGAAACTACCGAATATTGTTCCATAATCAGAATTACTGATATCGGCCGATACTGATGTGCTTCTGGGGAATGCAAGTGACTTTGGGAAATAAAAAAGAATATATCGAGTTCTTCTTTATGCGTAACATGATATGTGACACGGAATGTTAAGATTTTGTTAGAAGGCACATTGGACTTTAATGTATCTGTGTACAAAACATGCACATTCTCAGTCACATACTTGGAGTATTCTATATAAATGATTAACTCACCCTCTTAGTTTTAAGTCCCCAAATTGAAACTATCGCGAATACTCAGTTGAAATTTTAAACCCAAGTAAAATGATTGTAAATGAAATTTGACATTTACGTCTTCTAAATACGACTTGTTATAACTCATTTATAAGTTTACTAAAACAATGCTAATATGTTTGCTTAACGTATAAATCAGTTTTACATATCAAAGAACACGTACTCAATGCTTCGGTTTACTTATTATATTTACTTCCTACTTATAAAGCAAATTCTTCGTACTTATTCAATGATTTACGCTACTGACTGACCCAATGTGATTTTCTCTATCTATTAAAAAGGTAGTGAGAACTTCTAGCTATCCGAGCTACTTTCGTCCTTTGCAAAAACTTTGGTTGGTCAGTGGTATAATGAGGAAATTAGAATTGAATATTGAGTAGGTGGTGGAATGGGTAAAAAGGTTGATCAGAGAAGTTTCAAGAGTTGTGATCTCTTATCCGAGGAGAAAAGGTTAAAGTTCCCCTCATTCTTGTTGTTGTTAGGGAATATTATCATTTTGTTCTGTTGTTATTTTATTGGATTCCTATAATTTGTTGTTGTTCTTGAAATTGTAATTATCTATCGTTTTGTTTTATCAATGTTTTGTTGTATAATTTTATTGTCTTCATAAAATATTTCATTTTGCTGTTGCCCATAAATTCTTGGAGAGGAATCAAACCAGAATAGCTGTAGAGAGTTTTCGGTTCTTCCTTCCAGAGTTTGTAGGCAAAACGTATTAAGAATCTTTCTATATTCATAAGAGCGTTAGTATCAATTGAAGACTTTTATAGCTGGTGCTTGTTTGATCTAACTATTGATTTGTATAAACCCATTTTTATTTTAGATAAGAGGTTTTCCGCTTAAAATAGATATTTTTAGTGTTGAATATGCCAATTCTCCGGCCATAGCACAACTATATCAATCTTTAGTGTGTTTTGTTCGGAATTGAAGTTAGAGACAATAAATTGAATAGTTATGAATATTCTAACAATCTGTTCTACCTTGCTAACAGACAATCTTTCTAAATTTTAAATAAGATTCACTAGATATAGCGGATTAGTAGCACAAAATAGCATTTGCTTCCAAGTACAAGTAAATGAAATATTCATAGGTACTTTTATACATTGTTGAAAAAGAAGTTAATTAACTTATCACACATTACGGAAGTGAAAATGAAAGAAAAATGACAAAAGCGGAAAATCTAATGCAAACTTACAATTATGAAACGCTCTATGTCACATGAAATATTAAATAAATCAACAGTTCGGCTTGAAGAGTTCAATGAAACTGTTTGAAGTTAAAACATTAAACATGTCTGAAATTCACGTTTTCATTATTTTTTTCGTTAAAAGATTATAAATAATTTATCTTTCCTTACGTATCATGAAGGATAAAATATGGGAATGATTTTAGCGTTAGTTTTATAAGTCAGGAACTTTTCAAAAGATTTTAAATTCATACAAGTTAAAATTTGCATGTTGATATTTGTTCCTACCAGCGTCACTAATGTATACATGCAAAATTTGTACAAAAAAAAAAGACTCAGTTTTCTTTTACACCAAGCACCTATATGAATGTTGTTAGTCACAAGAACGTCATAAACTTACACGTGTTTTGCAACGACGAAATCTAACGACCAATTCAATTACTTGTAAACAAAAAAGAAAGCACAGAACATAGATGTTTCTGGCCGTCATACTTGTAGCATTTAAATCCATCTAATTCCATCTTTGGATATTCCTGAAGGACAAAGTGCGTTAGAAAACCCGAAATGATTAATATTGAGAATATATAGTTTCTGTGTAGAACATCTGACGAGTACACTAGAAGAACGATCAAAGTCCATTGTTGAAAGTTTTTTTTTAAAAAAAAGTCAGTTTAAAAACAAGTTAATTACGTGTATATTTAATGAAAACTGAGATAAAGGAATATAAAGAATGTAAGAATGTTGATTTGTTATTACTTAAACAATAAAACTTATTGTCCTGAAAACATCTGAATCCTGAGTACTTAGGCAAGTTTCATGTGTAACGTGACACATGCCCCCTTTTCTTTTTTGATGCCTCAGACGTACATACCAACACTTTTTCTTCCTCTCTACGTGATTTCTGCACATGACTCGAATATTTATGTTGTATCTCTGTTACTGCCAATGTCTCGTTTGCACTTACTTACTTTATGTCCAATGCTCGGAATGGTTAACAAATGACTAAAACAATATTGCTGGAACAATCTGTAATATAAGGCTTAGTTTACTTTAGCAAGAAATATAATCTCTGCATTCATATTCAACATTGGATAAGTAAATACAGTGAAATGTAGAAGGAGAAAAAGAGCTATTCTAAAATGGACTGTGGTCGTTCTTCCTCAGAACAGAACTGAGCTTCGTCGTTTTTCCTCAAATACAATAAAAGTTTAGTACATTTTGTAGAATTATGTTCATTTCCGCCCGCCAGTTCCTCGAGATCACCCAAACACTTTAAAACTTTTACGGTAAAAAATCTATAAAAACTGTGCACTTCACCCTCCAAATTTTAACTTGATACCCAAGCAAAATGAAAATCCTGGCGGAATCCCTGATCCTCACTACATTATACTACTAACCTTCTCATCATTTCGAATTTTTACTTAATCTTCATAATTTTTTCCCCGTGTATCCTTCATCTCTTGAGAAACAGTTGCCCGTTACTTTGCTCGAATTTACGAAATATATTCGTAGTAGATGAATCTCTTATTGAAAATCCAATTCGATTTCTAAAACCATCGATTTGATTTGTCATTATCATTTGAATAAAAAAAGAAAACAATTTTATGGCATTGTTTGATAGCAGTGCAATTATATTCATAAAATAAATACTGGCGAAATTTGTATAAATACAATTTGTGTTAAAACAAGTCTTCATTTAAAAAAAAAACACGCATTTTGTGTAATACATTTCATATAAATTTTGTACATAGGCTATAAAATTAATGTAATACTGTATCTTCTAAATTTGAACAAAAAAAAGTCTTTATTTATTTATTTTTTTGATTATTCAATTGATATTGCGAAATTTTTAACTAACTAATTGTACCGGACTTCTCATCTGAGGATATACAATACTGTACAGATACACCTATCAATTCCAAGAGAATAAGATAGAAATACATTTTTTATCTAAATATGTTCTCTGTAGCAACATTAACCCTATCGGAGGTCAACATGACCTAAAGGGAAACCTGCTTTAATAATCTAATATAATTTTATTTATTGTAAACTAGAAAGCACTAAAATCTAAACCTTTTTACTTTTGTCTATTTCTCATCTTGACAAAATTTTCCGAGCAAATGAAAAAAAAAAAACTTTTTACTCGTTACATGGAATTTCGAGCTTGTTTCGCATTTTATTATTGCGTTAAATTATATCAAATAATAGTTTGGCTCTATCAATTCAAAGTCAACATTTACATTATAAATGTATTTACCAATAAAATACTTACATTGAAGGTAAAATGTTAGTAATTATTACTTAATAGATCACTAATTTTTAAAAAAATATGTTTTAATTTAAGGATTTTTCACTTATCTTGATAAGCAGCCTTCAAGTGAGTAAAATTTCTGAACTTGGAAATTATTCTCATGGTAATTAATATAGTATACTTGAGAGCTAATATTGTAGAGAAAAGTGTCCTCTATTAAGTACCGTTTCTTCACATTTTCTTCTGGCTTGAAACACTTCTAAAATTTACCAATAGCTGTAAATTACGTTTTTTTTTCTTTTCTTTAACACGCGTGTGGTTAGTTGTATGTTCTGTAGTTTAGCCGTTGCTTCTGTATTGACTGTCTATTTCATCAAGTTACCCAGTAACTGCCAGAGATAGAGTACCCTACAGTCATCAGACTATAGCTATCCAAACTTTAGTTGTCAGTGAGTCATATTAAGATTTATAAAGGACTTTGTTGGTAGCAGCATTTTATTACTCAGGTAGCACGTACGTATAAGTATGTCTATTATTCCAGTTTCTTATCTTTGAAGGATGATTTTGAGTTTGTAACAATGGCTGATCCAATTCTTCTCGAATGTTGAAAGGGAATATATTCTTCTCAACTCTCAGAGATGTTCAAATCCGGAAATTCGTTGTCCTTAAACGGTTGATTGTCAGGTAGCAGGTTTGGTACATCTGTTGAGATATATTTTCATCTGTCTTTTGGTCTACCTAAACCTTTTCAACTTTGTCCCCTCTCAGCATTCGCTGGCGGAAAATTCTAGTCATGATATTTTAATACATATTTTCTGGTAGTGTAAAGGTTGTTGAATAAACGTTGACAAAATCGACCTTTCCACGAATTCTTCAACCTAATTGTTGCAATGAACGTTAAGAAAACGGGATTTTCCACGAATTGTTCACCTAATTTTTGTTGATTTAACGTTGAGAAAACGGGCTTATCCATTAATTATTCGATCAAATTTGGTTGAATCAACGTTTTAAGTGTGAATGGAACGTCAAATATGTTGACAGTTGATGTTTCATTGCAACGTTAAATCAACGTATATGCTTCTAGGGAGTAAATTGTTACAATATTTTGGCATAGTACAGAGACATCTATTTTAAACTAAAATAACTATTTTTTTATCTTTTCAGGTGATTATGGCGCTCTCTTCGTTTAAGAAAAGACTGTGATATATATTTATTTATCAGATATTAACCATTATAAAGCTATAGAGTGATTATTAATTACTCTCACCTGTAAATAATCCCACGCATTACATTTCATTAGTTAGGAATGCCACTAAAGAAGTAATAATATCTTCATAGAAACGACGAATGTCTTATTCCTACCTTATGGCTAATTTATGGCTTATCTATAGCTTGACATATTTTTTTAATAAAGAATCATTACCGCCAAAGCATCCTTCTTTCCGTCCTCTGCATTCTTCAGCCATGAAGTTTGTTCAGCAGTCTGCCAGCATCTTTATCAAGAATACTGACAATCTTATCTCGTCAAGGATCGAGGAAGAACGCTGTGAATGAACGAATATAATGGTGGTCCTAACCGTATTCATAAACCTGAAGTAAATGTCTGTTGTATATATACCTCAAAATGTACAATATTATAATTGTATATGTGTACTAAATAAATAAAAAAAAATGTATTCATTTCAAAATTTTTTATTCCTTCTTCTCCTGAAAATCTTAGCAATAATTTTCACGAACCAGTGTTGCCAACTTCAACAATTTATGATTAAATTTCATAATTTTGAATATTCATTTTCATTTCTTTTATTATTCATGAAGGGCTTTAGAAAATTTTATCACGTGATCTAACTACAGGGCCGTAACATACTTACACGGAAAATGCTGCAGATGAATTCCTGACACTAACATAAGATAATATATATTTATTATGTATTTTTTAAAAAAATGAATTCCGCTTAGTTTTGAAGATATAGAGTTTCCAACTTCGATTCGATAATTTACTGTTTATAATGGTAAATAAAATTGATATTTCCTCGAAAAATCACTAAATATGAATTAAAGTAAACTTTCACCCCTTCACAAGATTAGTAACAAGAAAATAAGAAAGAAAGTATAGTCTACGGAAAACGTGGGAAAATGAACTCTAGAAGTTTATATTTCCAATATCAACACTAGAACGGAGGCTGGATACTACCCTCAAGGACTTCAAATCCTATCGAAAGATGTATATTCCAAAATTGTGCAATGGATGCGGAAGAGATTCAGAGGAAGTAGAGGTTTCTTAGATATTCTTTGCAGCAAATGTGAGTCGAAATCAGTACGAAACGACAACTTTACGTATGAGCAAAGATGGCGAATATAATCACTACATCTAACAGGGCAGTGACAGTTTCTTTTACTGATAACAAATATACCGAACGTTCGTCGAAATGTAAGTAATTTACTCCTAGTTGTTCAAAAGGAGTCTGTTTGAGATATCCACATACCAAAATAAATAAATATAATGTTTCTTTCCGGTAGGTAGTCCCACTCATACTTAATTCGACCTACATTTACTTTAGAGAATTTCTGCGAATCCCCTGCTTCCTTTGGTGAATTCCTTGGCCACCATTGGACAGTTTTGAAATGTACATTTTTGGATACTATCAGTTATTGGAATATATATTATTTCGCATTGCGCGATAGCAAATGATTCCTCAACTAAAAGCACCCCCTAGAGTGAAGTGCCTCGGGGCGAGACGAACATTCTATATTCACAGAGGATTGGCCGTGCCGTGGTGGAATATCTGACATGTCTACAATATGTAATATTACAATACATTGGCTTTTTGTTAATTAAAAGAGTAATTTCAAATCGATTAAAAAAATTAAAGAACTTTCCGGTCTCAATCCTTATTACTTTCCACCGAATTGCCTCTCCCGAAATGTGGCCCTTGGTACGCCACTGAACAAACGAAGCACAATAATCAATTCTTCAAGTTTCATTTTATCAACCACCTATTTGTTCTTGCTATATTTCGGAAATCACGACGAGGGAACAAATGAATTTTTATTTATTGGGACCCAAACACGGACAAACTAAGCACAAGCGAATGGCAAATACAGATTTTGAATTTTGAGATGTTGAGAATGAGGTCTGAATTGTGAAATTTACCTATAGAAATTTCACTTTACTCTGTTAATATTGTTTTATATATGTACTAAAGATGGCCGCTTAAATTCTGTACAATCGTTTGACAGAATAAACTGAAGGAATAAATAGTAGCACATAATTATGAGCTTGCAGATTTTTATAAAATACAAATATGATTTCTTATTCAAATTAAATTACTGTTCTTATGCAATATGTGTTTATAACTTATCTTGTTTCGCTATGTCACCCATATCATTTTATTCCATTGTTGAGTCAAGTAATACTACTGTGCTTCAACGAATGTCTTCTCGTATATCTTTAGGATATTCCTTTTTTTTTATTATTTGACAAGTACTGATGCTCGTTCTATTAGCCTTTCTGTTAACTTCGTTCCCGGAATAAATTAGCTGGGTCTTGCTAGTTAATATACCGGTATTTCTCTGGCGACACTATGGAAATTCGTCATTATGGCCGGCTATAGTACTCTGCCAACTGTATATTACAAACTAATTCTAACAAGGAAACTATATACAGGATGCCCCTGAAATAATGGCGCAAACTTTAGGAGGTGATTAATTACATAAAATCAAGAAGAAAATCTCCTCTGAATAAATTTTGAAATCTCTTAGGATGTACAGGTCTTTAAAGACACGGCAACATCGTCAAAAATGGCTTCATATCTCGTAATGGCGTTAGGAGGGTCTGCCTAGCAAATCACACTTGAAACTTAGTATCCAATACATCTATTAAAGTTATGCTTATGATTGGTGAATGCAACACAGAAGGGACTACTTTTCCTGTTCTATTAAACCATTTAATTCTTTGACAATAATAGCCTTACGTTGCGAAACCTGTTTAGGAGGCACTCCGTCAATCAAAAATGTTGCTTAAATAGATGTTTCGGGTAATACTTTGAGTGTTATTTCCTAACCGATATCACTTACATCATGTGTCGAACTATGACGTTTGTGACGATGCCGCCATGACTTTCAGCGCTTGTATCCCAGATAGTAATTAAATTTCGCAATTTCTTTGGAATGTGATCAATTAGAATTATTAAATATTATCATTCAGGATTGATTAATAACGTGAGCAAATAACTAAGGATTCGATTATATTTTTTATAAATAAAAAAAGGATCGAGATAGAATCAGTGACAAATTGTTAAATTTAACAAATATAAAAAAAATAACAGGGTGGCCATTTCATGTGTTTTAATCCTAATTATCTGAATGTCTGATGTCACTTGCAAGATATTGAGCAAGTGCGATGCTCGTTACACTAGGCGCTCTGTTTTCTCGTTAAGTTTGTGTGCGAATACTTTGTATTTGAATTTATTTTTATGACCTTTTGCCATCTTTGGTTCAGGCCGAAAAAAGAAAGGGTAGAGGATGGACATATATAGGCCAGGGCCTTTCTCTAAAGTATCATTCCAACATTCGCTTGGTGAAACTCAGGAAAATTGAAGAATATCCCAGTGAGGATGGTCGGCCGTGAGATTCGAACCCGTGTGCCTACACATTGCTTATTCGAAGTAAAGGCCGTTACTGTCTAGACTACTGACGCTCGGTGAATATTTATTACTAAAGACTTCTAAATCCTTGAATATTTGTTTCTTAACCGAAATATAATTGTTTACTGACAAAAAGCCTGAAATATATTTTAAAATAAGTTTTAAAGGTCAAC
>JAGDQP010003167.1:35866-48111 GCA_022664845.1 Lepisma saccharinum
CGAGGGGGGATCAACTGAAACCCGTTCAGTGGTCATAATTCATGAAATAAAGTTTATTTCGAGCGGAAACTTGTACACTATCTAGAGGCGTCTATGGTTAGCGTGCAGTAAAAATATTGTTCAGAAGAAGTCACAATAAGCGTTGAGACACTTGTCCCACTGTGTCACTAACTCAGAAATGCCGTCCATGTAAAATTTGGACGGTTGTCTATCAAACCAATCACGCAGAGCGTCCTGAACCTCAGCGTCAGACTGAAATCTCTGACCTTTCAATGCCTTCTTTAGAGGCCCGAAGATGTAAAAGTCACAAGGTGAAAGGTCAGGGCTGTAGGGCGGGTGTCGCAACATTTCCCACTTGAATCGTTGAAACAAATCCTGCACTTGGTTTGCAACGTGTGGACGCGAGTTGTCATGCAACACAATGACTCCAGCGGTCAATAAACCAGGCCTTTTGTTTTTGATGGCTCTCCGTAACTGTCAAGGTCTGACAGTAGCTTCCGGCGTGGTTAAACTGTCCTGGTTCCTTGAAGTCGAGCAATAATGGTGCATGGCAATCAAAGAACACAGACACCATAACTTTCCCCGCAGACGGTTGCGTCTTGAACTTTTTTGGGACGTGGAGATGAGGGGTGTTTCCACTGCATACTGGAAGCCTTTGAACTCGGTTCAAAATGATAGCACCAAGTTTCAACCTCAGCAGCAATGCGCAGCAAGAAGTCGTTACCTTCCAAATGGTAACGGGATAAATGTTCAATGGCGCAACCCATTAGCTCCAACTTTTGGTCCTCCGTCAACACTCTGGGGATCCACTGCGCGCACACTTTATGATAACCCAGATCATTCACAATTTTGTGAGCAGTTTCCATAACTCATATTTAACCCGTTCGCTATGGATATTAATGCGTCTATCCGCAGCTATAGCCGCATTCACCTTTTCACGCGTGTCTTCTGTGGCAACAACATGGATTGACCAGGACGGGGATAATCAGTGGTTTGTTAACGCCCTTTCCGAGACATTCTGGCCCAGTACACCACTGTTGTTTTGGAGACGCATGCATCACCATACACGTCTTTCATACGCCGGAACACTTCAGCTGATTGACAACCTTCGGCACTCAGAAACTGGATGACGGCACGCTGGTCCTGTTTGGACGGATTGGGGATCTTGAACGCCATCTTTCACTCGTTATACCTGCAAAACGGAAACACGTATCAATAACATTCCTACACCCAAAACACAGGGACATTAGCCATTACACATGTAATGAATTTCTCATTACACGAAGTTATATTTTGTAAAGTGAGGTGAATATGTACAATTTCTGTGTAATATGTGTTAGGTAAGATTGGCCAATCTATGTAATTAAGCGCTTATAGTGTTAGGTAAATGTGAAACTTAATTTTCGTTTAACTATTTTTTTTAAAAAAGGAGGTTGTAAATAATTTTTTTGTGTTTAATCTTTCTTCTTTACTTTAGGAATCAACGTATATTTTGCTGGTGTATTTAAAGTGTGTATTTTGTACTCGTGTATATTTACTTTATTGTTTTAATTTCTCTATGTTTCTTTCTTAGTTCTTCCAAGACTCTTTTACAATAACATATTTTTTGTGCAGGGAAATGTCAGAAGTTACGTGACTGAAAGTTCGTTTGTTCCCAGGCTATCACACATGTGCTGCTCTTGTTTTCCGCTTCCCTCCCTCCTTGTGGGAGAAGAAATGCGTTAGGGGAGGCGGGTTTTTTCGCGCCCGGTAGTCAATCGCGAGGAGGCATTAAGATGGTCAGATCGAGGGAAAGACCACGGAAGCTGTAATAGGATTACAATAACGGCCATTGGCTGTAAAGAGGCTTTATTGTTTTATAATAGGCTCGAATGGAGTGTGTACTTCTTGTACTTAATAAAAGCCGTAATTGCGGCTGAAAAGATAAGCCGATGAATTGGTCGCCAGGTAGGAAATATGTTGAGGTATTTTTATGGAAAACCCAACTGAATATTTTTCTCTCAAGGAAAAGAGAGACAGAGTGGGAAGGATAAATTAAATAGAAGCTCGTAAAAAGGGAGCTGGAATTACCTCAGTCTATTGTTTTTATGTACTTGCCGAGCGTGTGTCTTATGAAATTTTATTTCTACGCACTTTTTAAGATTTTTGCTAATTAATTTGCTCGAGGCCAGAGTACAAGATCTGACAAAAGAAAGTGTTTTATTTGTGACTGTTGGTAGAAATATTTTTATGTAGTATTAACTTTCTTATGATGTTCTCTTTGTTATTCCTTGTAGATGTTATTATCATAGAACCTTCCTATCTTTTTTGTTTTTTCCTTCTCTGTAAAAAATAGAATTTCGGGAGTAGAGTAAGAGAGCGAATCTATTCAGGGTGAATAGAAAGGGCTCAGTAGAATTGATACGGCTGAATGGGTGGAGTAAGTCGGAATCAACTACTTCTGATAGAATTTCTGTGCCTATCCCTATTATTTTTTCTCCTATGGGAGTAGATTAATTGCATAACTAATTTCTCTTTTCTTTTTAAGTACTAAATTTCTAGTAGCTTGTTATCTCGGCACTAAACTATTAACTGGCGCATGGGAAAAAAGGGAAATTTTTTGGTTCTATGCATGAGGGATTTTTTGGTGAATCAAAAAGGAAGTAGAGCATGTTGGTGGAATCTTGAGTACTTCAATTGGCTAATTGAAGGGATTCCGAAGTAGTAAATGGTGATATATGGATGCATGGCGCTATTTTTAAATTGGTGGTATTTAGAGTAAACTGGTGGATGGAATTGGAAGAGTCAATTTTTGTATAATTGATTCTGATTCCATTAGTAATATTTTCCGAGGGAAACTAATTGGGAATCTTTTCCTTTCACTTTTATGAATGATATTGGTTAAAAAAGATATTCTGAATTTGAATGATATAATACCTAATTAGTGAAACAAACGATTAAAGATTAAAGTGCTTTATTCGCCTGATTATATAATATCTCAGTATTACTCATAAATACGAATGTATGACAAGAAAGGTCGAGACATGTTGACATGAAATTATTTAAAATACCCACGGATTAAGTCTCTAAATTGAGAATCAAAGTGATAGAGCTTATGACATTTCTATGCGCAGTATCATTGCTAAAATCGTAAATTTGTGTTTAATTTGCTTTTATAAGAGTCCGCCTAAGACCTTGTGTTATTCGTAGTTCGCTGCGAAAAAATATATTGATTTAATCTTTTGTATGGTGATATGGCCGTTAGTCTAAATTATTGAAACTTGTTGAAAAATTGAGAGAGAAAGGAAGGCCTGGAATAAGTTATTTACATGCAAACAATTTTAGGTTTACTTTTGTTTAGCAACTTGCTATTAGTCGAGTAGAGGAAACCTTTCGATGCTCTAGTTAAATGGTCTTATAAACTATTCATCTTAGAGAGACCTTTTCGATGTGAATAGTTGTACTTCCATAAAGTACTTATTAGTCAATGGTTCACGAGATACCTTTTTGATGTAAATCGAAAGGTCAACAAGTAAAGACATCATATCGATAAAGAGACCATTTAGCTGCAAACAGTTTCGTAACTACTGCTCACAGCTATATCACAGTACAGCGAGAGACCTTTTAGTTGCGGAACAAGGTTATTGATATCGATTCAGATTATTGTTTCCATATTATATACCAGTAGGAAAAAACCTTTTGCATGCGAAACAAACAAAAAGGCCAAACAGATAGATTATTCTCTTGTATCAAATTTGTTGACACATAAGTGAGCTATGTTTATTACTAAACCGGATAGGTAATAGCAAGACGTTATATCAGTAGTAGTGACATTCCTCTTATACCTTATCACGTAATTATTTCTCATTAATTACATGAGGTGACACTGCTTATAAAAAGAATTCACAGCTCCCTAATAAACAAAACATCACACCATTACACACACTATTAAACAAACAATATTCTCCTACACACTATACCAATAATACATGGAACGAACGGGTTTCAGTTGATTGCCCCTTATATATATATATATATATATATATAGATAGATAGATAGTTAGATATAATTCATGTAAACGTTTGGTATCGCCGTCCGAGAATCCCAAAATTTAAAAGATCATTGAGTGATCTAAAATATTTAAAAGCAATTTTAATGCAAATCCGAGACTTGCTAATAACATATTTTGTGAATGTTTAGAAAATTGACTATTAGTTATGGCTATTATAATCTTTGCTCTAAAACTAAATTGTACAATTGAAAATCTAAAATTAAAATTTTGCTGGTTAAAAAGTATTTTCGATTCAAGACACAATGTTTGAAACCGTTAATACCCAACGTTACCGACAACAAATAATCGATTTGCATCAAGCTTTGCGTAAAAAACGACCAGAATATGACCAAAGACAACATAAAGTGATTGTGCTTCACGATAATGCGCCCTCCCACACAGCAAAACCGGTCAAGGAAACGATTGCGACGTTTGGCTGGGAAATCCTTCAGCATGCGGCTTATTCACCAAACTTGGCGCCTTCCGATTTTCACTTATTTGCATCCATGGGACACGCACTTGCTTGCCAATGCTTCACGTCTAACGAAAATGGCTTGATGACTGGTTTGCAGCACAAGGACATGCACTTGCTGGCCAGCGTTTCACAACTAACGAAAATGGCTTGATGACTGGTTTGCAGCACAAGAGGCACAGTTCCCCCCCCCCCCTAGCATCCACACATTGCCGGAACGATGGCAGAAATGTATCGCTAGCGATGGCCAATACTTCGAATAAAATAGTTCTTAGCATTGTCATCCAACCACTGTTTCTTTTCTGTACTTAAATTCCGGTTTCATATTTAAGCACCTGGTAATAGAGAGAGTCCCTCTTTCCTTATTTTTGATGTCTTTCTAGCAAGCACAATATTCTTTTCTATGCTGACGTGTCAGTCTGGCAGGAAGCAATTGGCAACGAAAAAAAAATCATGGAAGTAACTTCGCCTTACACTAGTGTCATCTGTTAGCTCTCCGCTAAAATGCGTTCTGAAGGATAAAAGAAAGTTGTAACAATCCATCCACTCTACTGAAACTAACAGTCAAATGGAATCAATTTAGAGATAATTTAGAGTCTACATAATAGAAAGAAGATAAATGATTCGGTAACCGCCGCTCTCAATAGCGAGAATACAGTTAGGGACGAGTATCATGAATCCCCACCACCAGCACCGTCAACAATTTAATTTTCTCCTTCGTTATCTGTAATTTTGGAAATATATTATTTCTTCAACAACGAGTTAGGTGATTTTGATATAATTGCGCTCTAAAAAAATATTGAATAGAATTCATGGTGAAATATTAATACAAATAGTAACAATTGATTTCAACAAAACAAGTTCGAATATCATACGTGTTTTACTTTTCGTTTTACCAATAAATGTATGACGCACAAATGGCTAGATATTTATGTTAATATTGTAATATAACAGTTACCAATAGCTATTAGTAATATCGACCGACAAATTCTATCATAAATTTTGATTCATTAATTTATAATAGAAACACAAAATTGAAAAATTAACTTACAAAAGTTCTGGCAAGTTTTATGACATTTTCTTTCGAGTAATAAGCTGAAAGTGACATGTTTGTGTTGATTGGAAGTAAAAGTATGAATTCTCGATAGCGAATAATCAACAAAAGTTACTAGATCCAAGAAACAGGACAGTACTTGAATTGCGCTGACAATTATAGCTCCTTCCTCACCACGTGGAATGAGATACCGCTCCACAATTACAACTTTCATTTCAAGTTGTATGCAAAATGGTATCAGTACTGAATTGCGAAATACAATATTAACTATAAATAAACCAAGACAAGATATTACTTACTTACTCTATGGCTAACGGAACTCGCAAGTTCATCGCCGCAGTAACAAACGATCGCCATTGGATTCTAGTCTGAGCAACAACAAGCTAGTTTTTCCTCACAAACACCTACTTCTCGAAGATTCCTTCTAATATTGTCCTCCCAACGTTGTCTCCGTCTTCCTAACGGTCTCTTTACGTCCGGCTTTCCAACCAAGATGTAATATAATCTCTCCCATCCGAACTACATGGCCTGCCCATCTTACTCGTCATGATTTCATTATTCTTACAACATGAAAGTCGTACAGACCGTGAAGCTCTTCGTTATGCAGTCTCCTCCATTCTCCAGTCACTTCGTCCCATATATCTTTCTCAAAACCTTATTTTCAAACACAAGTAATTATGTCCATCTGCTAGGGTCATACTCCAACTTTCGCTACCCTAAAGTACTACGGGCAGAATAACCGTTCTATACATTTTCAATTTCATCTTCCTTGATATTAATCGCGAGGTTAAGTTTCTCTACTGTATAGAAACATGCGTTGCCCGATACTAAACGGATTTTTATTTCTTCAGTTACTTTGCTTTTACTTGTTACGTATGCTCCCTATTTAAATTTGTTTACTTTCCATATGTTCTCATTCTTAATTGTTATGGACCTACTTCCGCTATTCCCTGTGTTTTGATTTATCATCATGTATTTTGTTTTATCTATGTTTACCTGTAGGCATATCTCATCGCACGCTTCTACTAAGACAACAGTGTTACTTCGTAGTGCCTCTTTATCTTCCCCTATTAAATATACATTATCCGCATACACGAACAGTTGATTCAAGCCATTCAATGCTAGTCCCTTTTTGTCCTGTTTTATTTTTAAAATCGCAAATTCTAAAGCTAAGTCATCACAGTTGTGGTGACAAGCTATCACCTTGTTTCAACCCGTTGCGAATTTTGAAACTATCTGACATATTATTACCTATCCATACTCTCCCTATGGGGTCGCTGAGACACTTCCTAACAAGTTGAACAAGTTTCTTCGGAATTCGAAATTGTATCAGGATATTGTATAGATTTCCCTTTTGATAGAATAATAAACCTTGTTTAAATCAAGGAATAGGTGCTGAACCGTCCCATTTTATTCCCATTTCTTTTTCAAGATTTGTCTCAACGGCGAAAATCTGGTCCAACGTGGATCTATTTCTTCTAAACCCACATTGGTGATATCCAATTATTTCATCTATGTATACACTTAGGTGAGTTAGCAGTATATTTCTCAATATTTTGTAACATGCTGGGGGCAACGAGATTCCGTGATAATTATTACAGTCCGATTTGTCACCTTCTTCGTAAACCAGAACTATTATTGAGGTTTTGCATTCCTTTTAAAAAATTTCCACTCACTGTGGTAGCTTCCTCCCTGTGCTGACGTTACTTCCGTGATTTTTTACAGCGGCGACAATCTAGTAGACTAGCGTCTCAACGTAGAAAGTCCTATTTTCAAGACCTTGAAAGAACACGATTTAATCGAGTGTGCACGAAAAACACATCATATCTGACTATCTATCACAGGTCTTAATTCAGTTCAACACTTTGAAGATTTTAGAACAGACCCTAATCCTGTAAAATCTGTTTCTAGGATAGTTCATATAAGTTTTTCTCGAAAATTACTTGATTTACGAGATATAGGGGGTGCAACTTTGAACTCAAAAATAAGACTTACAATAGTAAATACAATTAATATTTCTGCACAAATTGTGAAGTAATCAAAAAACTAAAGCTTTGATGCTGGATATCTGTTTGAATCAATAGGATGAATATTCAAAGTTAAACCTGATTTCATTGGATGAACAGTGTTGCCAACTGGTATAAAATTTATTTATTCCAAGTACCACTGCATTGTTTTATTGAATAATTGGTATTATTTATTGCTTACAAACATGTTATGGTACGCTTTATATAAAACTATTATATTTACAAGTTAAATGTGATGTCATTGGATGGACAGTGTTGCCAATATGGTGTGAAATGTTTTTTCTCAAGTGACACTATATTTTTAAACATTCATTAAATAGTTCGTACTTTCTAGTAATTATAAACTTGCGCGATGCGAATTGTATACAACTTTTCCAAATACAGGTGTAAATATCGAACGTATAAAGTGATCCGATTTGAAAGATAATGAGACCTATGTTGGTTTACGTTTTTGATTTTTCTATTATTATTTATTAATCTACAACGGTATTTTTCACTATAATCTAAAAAACTATATTATCCAGTATGATGCTTCCAACTTACTTCCAAGGTTACTCGAAAATTTCAAGTCGAATAAACACAGTGTGCGGCAGGTACTTGAGAACAAATTAACGTCCGCAGGAAAAAAAGGCAAAGACAATGGAAATAGAGCATTTATTACAGTTTAACGTTCTGTACGGGTAACCACATACACAGTGGAAGACATAATTCAATGAAACCGCCGCATATACAGCCTCTACACGCTGCCGAAACTGCCTGCAAGCAGTAATGACATGGGTCTTGGGAATGTTTTCCTCTGCATCCGCAACAGCTGCTCTGAAACTGCAATAGTGTTGTGTGGATGCTTATTGAGGTCCCTCTCAAACACGCCCCATATGTAATAGTCCATTGGGTTAACATCTAGGGAACGTGGGGGTCACGTGTTGGGAGCGACATGATCATTAAACTTTTCGCCCATCCATTGTTCTGTTGTATGGGCTATATGGGATGATGGTACGGAGTCTTGCTGAAAAACGTACGCTTTGCCTTCCACGTGCCACAGCAGTAATCCAGGGCTTCACAACCGTGTTCAACACTTCGGTGTAAGCAACGGCATTGACTCTGGCACCTTGACGAAATAAATATGGAGGTATCATGTCGCCTTCAGTGATCAGGACACCAGAACCATCACTGAGGCTAGAAATTAGGTGTGTGTGACGGTCGGAACGTCCTCGTGACTTTTGCAAAGCCACCGACCATTTTTGCGTTTCACATTCTGGTCCTGGACAAAGATTTTCTCATCGGAGAAAAATCATAATATTCCTGACTCCTCCGGATGTTTCAGCTTGTTCAGGAGGCGCTTGGCACTGGTCAGGAGGTTCTCTCGAACAAGAACTGTCCTCGCAGCATCACGTACAACTTATTACTTCATCCCCTGAAGCAGAAGGTCTGGTAGCAATCTTTAACCAAGACGTTTGTCCTAAAGAAGGTTTGCGGTTCTTTTGTTTAAAAAGAGTAAAAACTACAACAATTTTCAAACATCTCAGATTAAGAAACATAATATTATATAATAACTTAGATATAAAGTTTTCATTTTGTATGGCCGCCATTTTGATTTTTTAGCGATTTGAAGCAAATAATTTAAACTTTCGGAGTAGCAAACAGCATATTTGGATTCAGCATGCACAAAAACATAATTTTTGACACCAACATCACTATTTTCTTTGTGCTCCTTCAAAAGTTATAATGAGCTTATTTCGTATGGCCGCCAGTTTTTTTTATTACTTGAAGCATATGACATCAAAATTGAGAGTAGAAAACAAACTATTGGAATCAGCACACCAAATATATTCAGGAAAATTTGTTTGCTCGCTTTTTCTTAAAAAAAAAAAAAAGCTTTCTACTGTCAGAATTTTCGTAAACTGTCCTAGTCTATATGGTTCCTATACTATCTCCATTTTAAACGCTTAATCTCTCTAGTTAAATTAAAACAAAATGTCAATAGCAACATAAAGTTAAGTATAGTGTAAACCAAGCATCTCTAAAGTTAGGTTGCCTTATATAAAATTCAATTCAATTCTGAAGCTAGATGACAGCATTACTTGGTGTATTTATTTCTTCTTCATTGCAGGAAATTGCAGTGTTGTTCCTACAAATTCAAGCCTAGAAAGTTCAAACTTTCAAAGAAAGCTCATAAGGATTTCAAGAGTTCGCTGTGTGCCAATTTTTTATTTGTTCATTATTGAAAGAGCTTCATTTTTGTAGGTTTGCATATTCACTACAACAATAAAGCGATTTTAACGATGAACAAAAAAAGAAAAGAAAAGTCTCGACAACACCCCTAACCTGGACAGTTTTGCTGTAAAAAAATCGATCTTCACTTACACCCTCCCAATTTTGACTTTACAGCCATCCACCCAAACTGAAAATCCTGGCGGAAACTCAGGTTGTTCACATTTTTGACGAGCGATGATGTCACAATCTTAAAAAGAGTATACGTACTCCTGGAGGGTGTCCGGTATTTCCATTTTCAAAAGTTAGCAACTCGGCGTTCAAGGGCTATAGGTGACGCTATGTTTAGGCTAAAATGTATAACAATAATGGATATTCCCAGCTGTCCTGAATACGTTCGAACAAAAGCATTTATGACGAATTAAAGTATTAATATGATTCTCTTATTCATTTGTTTACTTTAACAATAATAACAATGATTACTTATGCATACGGGACACAAAAGTACAGGAGAAGAATTAGAATGACAATTACATATTAATAGATAGTTGTTGTTTACATGTTCATGCTACGGAACAAAGATGTCAGACAAAGCTATTTCCTACTTTCTTCCTTGTCAAGCGTAGACAATATTTACAGTTAAACATTCAAAGGAATAAATAATATATATATTAAAATTATTCATCATGTACTTCATTGTGTTATGGGTTTTGCACGTAGAATAAGAAGCACAAGTATGTAGAACGTCGTACGCGTTACTGGAAGGAAACAATCTATTTTTTTTTAGGACTCTTGTACACGCACTTGTTA
The DNA here is from genome assembly GCA_022664845.1 of Lepisma saccharinum. Lineage (NCBI taxonomy): Eukaryota > Metazoa > Arthropoda > Insecta > Zygentoma > Lepismatidae > Lepisma > Lepisma saccharinum. Next base: position 46,472 of record JAGDQP010003167.1, read on the forward strand.
CGAACAGCATTGTCAAAAATTATTCTACTTCTGCTCACAGTATGCTTATGGTTGGTTAAATCATTATTATTTCATTAAAACTTGAATGCGAGCGATTATTTTTCTTGCAACTGAACATCTTTGTGTTGAAGGCGCCTCGCAAAATCTGTCTATTTTATATCGTATGGATGAAGGCTGGATACATACAGATTATGTATTAAATGAACAATTGAAAATAAGGTCAAGGGAGGAAGAAGTAAGTAGATGACTCCAACTTCTTGATCAAGATTCGGATGATTGGAGAGGGCTTAACTTATTCAGTAGGACACACAAATTTTGGCAGAACACCACGACAATGATACCTTACATAATTATCTAGGTGTATCAGGTAATGTTCATGAAAGCCGTAACGATTGTAGCACGTTTCAAATTTAGAGCTTCTGTAGATAGCTAGTGAAATGTTTTTAGCAAAAAGTACAAATAATGAAGGTGATAGTTCTAAAAGGCTTAAAACAATTACACCATAACTGGTTCTATGTAGTCTCTTCATTGGCTAACCGGGCGACATACAATTACGTTCCTATTGAGTTTTTCAAAGCTACAATTCGTCGAATTTATTTTACGATATACCGGTACCGCTATCGTCAATAAGAGTGAAGTTTTTTGTATCAAGTTTCGGTGTTCTTTGGAAACAATTTCAGTCGGTAATAACGTTAGTTCATCTGTCAGAGGACGGTTACGTTAATTTACTTGCCAGTTCTATATCTGAAGTACAATCGAATTGGTGCTAGAACCTCCATTCCTAAATGTTTACCCATTTCCTGCTGAATTCGTAAAGCTTCCTCTCCTCTCCTCTAGATGTCTCCGACCTCAATAGCTCATTTTCTTAAGGATAATGCTAAACTGAAATTTTGTGATTGGTTTAACATTTCCTGTTAGCTGAAATATGCCTGTACGAACCAATCAGAAGCTCTAATTCATTCAGAATTTTTCAGAAAATAAGACATTGATCTAAGAGACATCTAATGGCGAGGACAAGAACTACTTCGAAGCCAGAAAGAAATGCGTGCGTATTTTTACATGCATACTAATTCTCTGTGTCGTTTTCTGTGGTAGCACTAACAAGCACAAGATGTGTCTTTGATACCTGCAATTTTCATAAAAGTATTCTTAAATATAAAGTACTTGTCGAATGGAGTAACCTTTTAAAGTCATTCGATGTAATATCCAACAGCTTAGAAAAAAGCAGTCGAGAAACTTTCTGTAAATGCACCAGTGGAAGAAATTGTTTGAATTCAGGCCGTGCTACATTCGATGGTTCCTTCTTGAGGTCAGAAATGAAATACACCCCAGATACTATTATCCATTTCCACTATGATCGAATTACAGAAGACCGGGTTTATCCTTCCACTTCGAAAGAGGGTAGGAGGAGAATGCTTTGGTCTCACAAAACGTCAAGTCCGAACGTTCGCTTGAAGACCTTTCGTCCAAATCTGAGTCAGCTACCTGAAAACGACGACTTACCTTGATTACAATCTGTGGACAAATCGTGAGATTAGAATGAATGCAAGACCAAGTAAAAACATATTTCAATAATAATAATAATAATAATAATAATAATAATAATAATAATAATAATAATAATAATAATAATAATAATA